>JAVJAQ010003291.1:0-271260 GCA_032362365.1 Zygogramma bicolorata | reverse complement strand
GTAAGATGCCTAGGAAACCATGGTGTATCTACTTATACCTGAGTAATTTTGGGATAAACTTGGCGAAAACCGATTGCTTGATATCTGAGATCGCAAAAGCTTCAGATCGCTATTGTAGATGGCGATCAGTCATATACCATATGAAGCTTAATTTTCAGTAGAGAGAAAAGTGCAACCGAATATTCTACCACTGTTTATTATTTGCCTACTGAGATTTTGACAGCCCTGACAGCCAATCAAATGCGTTTCAGAAAACGTGCATGTAACGTGGAAACCTACCGTTAACAATCTGTCACTGTCACCTGCTACCTCTACAAGTTTTTAGTGTTTTTATATCAGTTTGTAAGACTAGACTTCGATTCCGAGAAAATTTACTTTGCACATTTACCTGAGAATGTACGACAAAGTTCATGCTAGTGTATTGAAAGTGATAGACTGTCTTGGAATTGGGGATATACACACATCAGTTATGCAACGGTTCAAAATACGTATCACATCGATATTTCCTTTCCAAACAAAACTTTTCAATATCTCATTGATAAGAGCTACAGATGTTTTCTCCTCAATAAAAGACTTTCGCTCAAGCTGAAACGATAAAAAATTAGCTACAACGCTACATTCATGTTATTATTTTGGGGCGATTCGTTTCGTACTTACCTTAGGTACTGAATAAAGAAGAATATTTGGATCCCCAGAATTTGACTGACCACACAAAATACGAAATCTTCTACACATCGTGAAAAAGTACTTGTAATAACTCCAAAACTTATTCTACTTATATAGACTTTGAAACACTGTTGAGTGCGAAGAAATATTCAGTTTTCATTGACAACAATAAACCTCAAAGTTACGTCAATCTGACAAAACCGACATTTGACAGATTTTCGAAAATGCTCATATAACGCCCCCTATACAAAAATTAGAAATCTTTTGTAATCGTCGATTGTTTTTCGCCAAGAAATTCTAAACAATATCGAATCACTAGATACACCAGGGTTTCCTAGGCATCTTACTTCTCTGTAAACATTTGTTCAGCGGCAAACATCACCACAGCGACATGTTTACAGTGTGCTTCCCATCCACTTCCCACTGCACATTCACAACAGCATTCAGAAGGGCTTCCATCATCTTCAATCTTGATGTCGACCTCATATTGAATTTTTTTCATGGATGCCTTGCAGATACCTTTCAAATATGTACTTGTGCCCACCTTACATGCCCTCAATACAAGTAGATATCTACATTCGTACATTTGAAGTCCATCATCAGTTTTTTTGTTGAACCTACAACAGATTCATTATGTAGATAATGAAACGAAAATAGTCATGTTTCAAGTTGGAGATGGTCTAATAAATTCGAAGTTTACCTGGAGAAGTAGTAATTTATATGCTCTTTTGTTATTGGTGGTAATAACATATTACTATTCACATCTCGAAACATATTTCTTTCCGGTAATTTCATCTGGAGTTCTGGTCTCTCTTGAGGGATATTCTCGAAATTGAAATTTCTATCATACGCCTCTAATCTGAAAACAAAATTGAACTTTAAAATTTGCACGTTTTTGAGGTTAGAGTAATGTTCATTGATTATGAGTGAAAAAAACACAAAATATGTGTTTTTTTTTCATTAATATATTCCTTAGGATCAAATTGGATGCAAAAAATTTTCTTTATAATGAGAGAGTTGTTCGAATATGCAAAATCATTAACCTTTCCACTAGATCAGCTTTCTTCCCTCGCAGGGTAGCACCTCTTCTCTTCAACTCCTCCTTCAACTGAGGGATACGCCAGGTACAATACATCTTAAATTGCAAGCAATTCAAATAATAAAATTAGTAATAAATCAATAATTCACGAAAGAAACTTTGACAGCTAATAACCAATGTGACAAACACTCAGCGCACTCTGTCGGATGAGTTTCCCGTAATCATCCCCATTCACTCGCGAGCTGCAGCATATTTGGAATTACAGCTTTGGGAAATCGCCTTTCGCTCTCAATCTGTTTTCTCAGATCGATCGGGAGGATTTGACTAAAAAAACGTATGTCGATGATATGAAGAATAGAGATCATCATCATATGTTTTTATAATGATAATAATAAATTCATTTGTCCCAAAGGTCACTTACATGATATAGGATATGTCTGAACAAACGATATAGGTGAATAACTATATCAACATGAATATAAAAAGGAGCTTAAAGATATCAATGAAATACAAATAACAATGTTGTCATTATATCACAGGGTAGTATTGAGAAATACTATGAAAACATGATTCTACTAAGTATGACTTCATTTTGGTCTTCAACATAAATCGATGGGGATATGAGTATTTTATGCGATTTAAAATTATTGTGGCATTTTTTCTTTCTGTGGGGGATTGTATATGAGTCGAACAATTTTTTTCTCCAAAAAAACAGCTTATACCTCTTATATTTTTACAACTAACGTAACTTTTCGTCCTATATGCGAACATTAGCAAACGAATACCATAAACAACATAGGAAGTTTCATTTCCCAATTTTCATAATATAGAAGCATATTATCACTTATTACTTAACGCATACGATTTCTCGCGCATCTTTAACCAATGTTTGCTATTGATTTTATGCTAACAAAGCTGACTTGGACAATATTTACGTTCAAATGAAACAACAGAGATTTTTCTGATTTCTCCTCTAAGCAGCGTAATCGGGTTACAAATAAACCCAAAGCAATCTGGAGAAACTATAATCTGGAAAGAAACACAGCACCCCAGAGAGTAAACATAATCTGCGATTTCCGTCATATCTGAACGTTTATTTCAGAACGTACGTTGATTATTTCTTGTTGCTCGTGGAAATAAAGTTATGATATATAATTAGGAGTGTTTGCCGCTGAGTCGTTTCAGAGCCCTCAGGACTGACTTTGTTCGGATATTAGGCTTGCAAAGTGTTTGCAAACATACAGTATGTGCCTCATCACGAAGTGGAGTCTTGGAAACAAACATCATTTAATTTTTGCTGAGATCCCAAAGGAAAAACTGTGATCATTTCTTCATCACTCATTTGGTTTTTATTCATAAATATCAAGTGAATTTCTCGACTTTTTTACACATATCCACACGAGAGGGCAGCTCTGTAATATTCAAAGAACACCGCCTGAATCAACGGAAAATAAATACGAATTAACATGCACTTTGAAGTTTTTGATTTTGTAAGCCTCAGGAAAAACCTCTCACGGCAAGTAGTTCCATTCCATTCTATTGAAAAAAGATGCTTGAGCAAGAGAGGTTCAACAGGTCTCCAAGCCAACAACAAAGGTGTTGGTACTCGTCGTGTCATCCGTGTAGAGTAGACACTGCCAAGGATGGAACGTTGTTCCTAGCATCGATATACTTGACTTCGTATGAATAGTCACTCCTAATATCTGAATACTATAGGTATAAAGATACATCGGCTCCCTTTGAGAAGAGACATGTCTGGGTTTTTCCAGCATTGAATTCCGCCAAGTTGATTTAACCCCATTCTATTATTTTTGCCAAGTCGTCGTTAATTTTATTGACGTGAATGTTTCTATGAATTTTTGTTTCTCGAGGTGGTATGGGGACTCTGGAAGATAAATTAATATTGAGAGTACTGTCGTCTGCAAAATGATGCACTGAACAAGAAGTTTTCTGCAACAAATCATTGATATGAAGCGGAAACAAATTGAGCGCCAGAACTGAACACCTGCAGTTATTGAGAGAATATCAGACGATACTACATCAACAACCACATACAGAGACCTATCGGACAAGAAACTATTCAACAATGAATGTGACAGCCCAAGAGCAGCTCTTACTGAAGCAAGGTTTCCCAGATTGTGGCGTCTTTGTGCTACTTGGAATAAATGTTTCCATTGCCAGAATGAGAGTATCAGAGATTCCCTGAGCACATAGAGTGGGATCACCAGATGAAAAAGAGACCCTTCTCCAAGGATGATTAGAGAAAAACTTTCGAAGACCGTCCTAGTTTTTGTTCCATTCTTTTGTATCATAAATGAATTAATATTACCCCACTCGACCATGTATGTACCATTTGTTGATAATATGTATTCAGGTTATTTCGACTTATTCATTTCTGGACCTCTCAAATGTTTTTATGTTCAGCTGTTCGTATTCTTATTACTCTTGATGTTTTACCAATATAAACACTACCACATACAGATGGAATTCTACAAACACAATTTCCATAATTCTGTTCCGAGTTAAAAAGTGTGTTTTGACTCATTATAGATCTAATTGAGTTCTCTATTTTGGATATTGTTCTTATATTGAATTTATTACCTCTACGTTTATTTTTTTCCGATAGGAGTTTATTTTCTTGAAACATTACCCTGTCTCTGGATATAGAGACATGATATCCTTTTTCCAATGATTTGCTGAAAAAATATCACAGTTCTCCGTACAATTGTCGTGTTTCACTTTACAATAACTTTCCAAAACAGTCGAAAGTAATAGAAAATAAGTTGTAGGGAATTTGATTCGCAACAACAAATCTTTCTATAAATGTTCTGTAGTAGGACACCACGAAATTGGATTCAAGCTTACTCAACCCCACTCTACACATGAAAAAAATGAAATTGCGTCCTTTGGGAAAAGCACCATAAGGAATGAAAATGTAACATTTCAATGGACTATTTGACCTCTGACTCGTAAACATCTAGATTTTCCAATGTTTTGTTCATTTTTTTATACCTGAAGACAATTATTACAGATACTGGCAGATACCTCGTAGGCTATTCTCATCCTGAAACTGAATTAAAATGTTTGTTTTCATTATTATAGACAGTTCTTCACCTATTTTTCATACGATTTATTGTTTTTCGATATTGATTTTTTTCTTTTGAATTATCTTAATTTTTCTCAATTCCTTTCCGAATAAATAATTGCGATATTTTATAGCTGTTTGCTCGACTCTATTAAATTTCTGTTTGAACCACTTCCGTTCAATCTGTCCCATAAAATGTAAAAAAGGAAAAATATTTACAATGTTATTTCCAACCAATACCGTTTAATGGACCAATCGACTTCCATTGCAGAAAAAAAAACACTACAAGAAAAACTGCATTGTATAAATCTAGATCATTTCCATCAACATGAATCATCTCTGGTTACACTGAGATTTTGTGATGTTCCACAAAATTAATTTAGCTTTGCTTCATTACACTTCCTTGAGGGTAATCAATTATAATTAGGGCTGTTGAACATAAGCATAATTCAATTGTTATCCACAGAATAAAGGAACAGCGGAACAGCTATGAATTCATCTCTGAGATAACATAGCAGTCAAGATATAATTTCGAGTTTGTTGGAATTATATTTACGGGAAATGTTTCAGTGCTTGCATCAAAAATATGTTTCTTCTACTCCCACTCGTAAATATGCAGACTTCTTTATACAGTGTGTAACAACGAAAACTTAACAGAGCCGTTTTTGAATATAAAAAGTAAAATTTTTGAAAAAAGCTCGGACACGTCGATTTCTATTTGAAGGGTGTCACCTTTCAGACTACTCAGATTTTTTGTAGTACGCACCCCCTCGGAGGGGTGCGGCCAACAACCCTTATTTAGATAGGGAAAGTAGGTCGAGTGGCACCTTGTTTTAAAGGTCTTTCGAATACCTTTACAACTTTCGTGACGATTAGTTTTCGAGATAATTTGAAGTTTTAAAGGTATTTATATTGAGTTCAACGCTGTTTGAAATAAATCAAATTGTTTTTTAGGTACAATTTATGTTCAGAACTTCCATAAAAAAATAAATTTTTTGTTTTTTATGACAACCTAATACGTGTCCATGTGATTTCGTATTTTTTGTTTATTACGAGAAGATTTTTTCGGGGGATGGGGTTGGTTACCAATCGTTACAAAAATGTTCTTTCAACAGAGTTGTAGAGGTATTCGAAAGACCTTTGGAACAAGGTGCCACTCGACCTACTTCCCCTATCTAAATAAGGGTCGTCGGACGCACCCCTCCGAGGGGGTGCGTACCACAAAATATCTGGTTAGTCTGAAAAGTGTAACCCTCTAATTAGAAATCGACGTGTCCGAGCTTTTTTTAAACATCTCAATTTTTATATTCAAAAACGGATTTTTTTAAAAAATATTACTTTTTATACTCAAAAACGGCTCTGTTGAGTTTTCGTCACCCAAAAATGGGTGTTAGCGATGATTATTTTTTTCACTTGTCAAAATGTGACGTTTTCGGCATTTCAACCAATAATAGCGGGTTATTCTATGGTTATTCTAGCCAATCATTGGGTATTATACTGGTAAAACTGCCTGGTCCTTTCGATAAAACGTTGTTTACCTTTGAACTGTCAAAACTATATGGTTTACCGCGTCGATTCTATTGAACTGGCTCATATTTATATAAGTTATCATGAATGAAGAGTTACCTTATCATTAATAGTCATTCACTTTTCACTTTTTCAGCATAATAACAACATAAACAACACATTTCAATGAACACTCAAACACGTAAATAGCTCATAACCCCAACTATATGACAGATATAGCGAACGACCGATTCAAATATTTAAGGTTTCCTGAACTCAAATGAAGATGGCGTACAATTAGTTTTTATGAAAAATAATTCATTTTTTGTGGTATGAGAAGAAACCGTTGTATGAAGATTTTGATACAACGACATGAAGAATGATTCTATGTTCCTTCTGGCGCGATTTTCATTTCTAAGAAATTTTCAATTATCAACCTTGTACAGAGGTGTGACGCCATCTCTTGGTATCGTCGGCAAGCATTATCATATGTACTGCGTATGCATCATATCTCTTCTGGATCATAGAGGGCATACATCGTTGTTTGACATTTCAAATTTGTAAAATTTGTTCAAAAAATAATCTCTCCAAATACAACTCGTTCTTCAAATTTAATAAGATAAATTTTCATTTTCGAAACACTCAAACTTTTTTATTTTGAGGCAGAAGCATTCGAACAAACCGAATTAGATAAAATCACTCGTCCTACGGACTCGTGATTTTATCAATCGGTTTGTTTTCATACTTTTGCCAAATAAAAAAGTTTTTGTGGAAAATGAAAATTCATCGATTAAATCTGAAGGACTCGTGGTATTACTTTTGATTATTTTAATATCTCGATTTTTCCGTTTTATTTAGGTGAAACATTTCATTTTTGGAATCACGGCTTCCTTTTTGAAATCTGAAACTTCGTTACTGTCAATCTGTCATCAATTTCATTGTTAAATATCTCAAATGAACAATTTGTTCAAGCCTTTCGGAAAACAACTACTCCTCTGGCTAATACCACGAAGGGCATTGGATTACATCCGACAGGTGTTAGCGCAGGATTCTTCACAGAAGAAATTCCTGGCAATGCAACTCCAAGAATCAATTTTTCAATTATAGGGACGGGTCACACTTGCAGACCGGTTTCGGGCTCTTCGGCAATTCGACCAAAAATATATATTTCCATTGTTTTATATTCATTGCCCATAAATGAAGAGTGGTATTTGCGGCTTCAGACTATGAATTCAGCTGGAACTAGAACCCATCCTCCAGAAAAAAAAATAATTTACATAAAATCATATCACGTTGTTAGAAATTTCCGGTGATTGGCGACATCTTGTGATAATAATAATAATATTTATTCACAAAAATATGCAGGGGAAACAATTGTAAAATATCAATTCTACACATGGGTGTACATGGGTGATGAAATAGAAAAGGGGCAGAGACCTGTAGAAATGTCGCCATAAGTTTCTAAACAATATTGCCACTTTCAGAGTTTTTCAAAAACTCCATATGACATCATGAAAGAGATTTATTACCGTGGTTGACAATATAACTGATAATAACGTCTCATCAATGTCTTTAAAATGCATAGTCGAACAATCAGTGAGGGTCAGTTGTGATATTTTGGTGACTTATCGGACCACCTATTGTTTAACTATTTCTCCAGCTAAATTCTTCACCACCACTGGTGGTTAAATCTGACAATTACGTGATTAAATATTTTAAAACTTGCCTTCACTAGTCTTTGTTGATTCAGTATCAATTTCTTCTCCTGGATTCACCTACTATATAGTATAAGAGAACGTTGTTCAAATACAGTTTGATGTAAGGATGATTATTGATTTCATGTTTCGGATTTAATTTTCACATCAGAGCTCCCAATTTTTTCAATTATTCCCCTCTTTATCCTGACCATCAGCAACACTTGAGAATAAGTTTTTTTTAAAGAGTAAACTGAGCTTATATTACATTAAGCATCATCACAAAAAAAACAACGTTATCAACTGAATTATTTCTGTGATCTCATCTATCGTCTGATGTATCTAATTCCGGTGATCATCAGAAAAACACAAGAAGCAATTTTGACAATATCGATGATTTGGGAATTCATTTTCAGAACCAACTCATTGTGCAGTTTTAACTGACAAATCATATCCGCTTTCCTGATTTGAATCACTCCAAATTGCCATTTCCACCAACACATTATAAAGAACCCCCGCTCCGAGCTAGAACGCCCCTCTAATCTCACCTTTCCCACTTCTGGATCCCGTGACAATTACGTCATTAAGGAATTAGGCGTTAGCCCAGTTGCTCATAGAGTCCGACTTTGCCCTGAATAATCTCTTCCGCAGAGTTACTGCTTTCCATTATTGGAAATGTAAATTGGTGTCGAGCCAGCGACTTGGATCTCTTCTATGAATGCAATGAATAGATGATTGTGGAGGTCCAGACAATTGGAGTTCGGACCTTCGAGAGCGTTTAGCAATTGTTGGTCTGTCGTAATTCCACGGTAATAGTTCGGAGCCTGGCCTTTACATGTGTATGTGTTACTCGAATTGGACGTTGAAGCGACAGAGAACACGATCAGATCCCTATTAACTCGAAACAATCCTGTGAATACGGAACAGAATTAAAAAATTTGTTCCGTGGTTTCCTGAGTTTGTAACCTACCACAATCTGAATGAAAAGGAAAAGGAAATATTTCAAATCTGACATAACATTTTGTCCTTCAAAATAGATAGTAGATATGCATTCTTCACTAGACAGCGTGATGAGAGCAGATTCCTTTTAGTTTCGTTTCCTGCCATTGCTCTCTCTCGTCATAACTTTAGTGTAATTCTATTCTACTGTGTGATCTTCATCATGCTGTCTGGTGAAGAATGCATATCTATGAGTTCGACTGATATGGATAGCGGATGACTACCCCTCCTGAAGGAAAAAATGTTATGTCAGATTTGAAAAATTTGACAAATGTCAATCACGAAGATTGCCAACAAGAGATATTTGCATTTGAAAAGGAATTTGCGTTTTGAGAACGGAAACGGATTTAGTTTAGACGTTAACGATATAAGTATTTTCATATGTATATTATTTCTTATTATTTTTTGATAGGCAAAATTTGAGATAAACGAGAAGTTGCTGACTAATTGGACTCGTTCTATCCAGAAAGATTTGTTTCTCAATAGACGGAGCAATTTTTCGGGGTAGAATGAAAATATTTTTTCAGATTGTGGTAGGTTACAAACCCAGAAAACTACGTAACAAATATTGATCCATCACCAAAAAACTACGTAACAAATATTGATCCATCACCAAAAAATGATGATCCATCACCAAAAAATGACGTTCAAACATTACTAAGAATTCAAACAATTGTTTTTATAGTATCCCTGGTGTATGTGGCAGAGTTTATACTGGTGAAACATCAAGGTCATTAAGAATAAGGACAACTGAACACAAAAGCAACTCGAGGAAATGAGAAATAGATAAGTCCAAATTAGCTGAACACATTTCATCAACAAATGGTTGAAGGGAATAACATAAATTTACTTATGACAGAACAGAATGGAACAAAAAGAAAAATCAGAGTGGCTACTTGCATTTGATTAAACGGAAATGAAGAGATTGCTACTTGTTAATTTAGTATGGATCAGTGTTGGATGTAGGTTGTGTCAAAATAAACACCAGATATGGCTATGGATTGATAAGTCATGCCAGTATCTCATTTTGAGTTAGTACCGCAGATTAGCTTCTGAAACGTTGCCAACGTAAAGTATGTGTATTTTATCAATAAATTTGTTCATTAAATCTCCAAATTCATAAAAATAAGATACGTAACTGACAAAATAGTCACTGAATTTTGCATCTTTTATATACCAATTTGTCAAAAAAAAAACAGATAATACAAGAAATCAAAGCTTTTTTTTTTCCTTTCTAGGGGAGAGATAATCAAAAGAAAAATTCCATAACAAAGCTGAAAACTATTTGTCAGTAGTATCTAACTTCAAAATAAACTTATGACAATACCTTCACCTCTCTACCGTCGACCATTTACTTTATCGTCACTGCTGACTTCTCGAAAACTTCATGATTATCCAACAGAAGATTTCCATCTGATATAAATTTTTTGGGAAGAGTCACAGTAGTGAGAAAATATATTTGGAATTATGGCACCCTCCTCCCCTCGCAAAATTTGAAAGATTAAGGTCAACAACCTGAAGCCGCTGATAACTGTTCCATTGAACAATAACTGACAAAAATGAAATTTGTAACATCTTCAGCGACTTTTTTGTCAATGATATACGATATTCCAAACCGGACCAACGCAGAGTAATAATGTCACCCATACAGGTACATACACTATTTCTTAATCCAATAACACCATGTGAGATTGAATCGATAATTAGTAAGACCACTAGTAAACCATCACCAGGTATTGATGAAATCAATGGCAAAGTATTATACTCTGTAAAAGAATTAATCAGTGTTCCATTAGCTCATATAATCAATAACTCATTTGCATCAGGACAATATATTAATAACCTGAAGACCTCTAAATCAATTTCCATATATAAACATAAAGGATCAAGAGATGATATAAATAACTACAGAAACATCTGCTTACAAAATCAACTTGCAAAAATCATAGATATGGCATTCAACATCAGATTAACAAACTTCATTGAATCTCATAACCTTCTAGGTACCTTCCAACATGGCTTTCGACAAAATAAATCAACAACTTCTGCCATTGCAGAGTTAAGTACACATATTTAGGACCATATGAACTCAAAGAATGCTTCAATAACTCTCTTCTATGATTCAAGTAAAGCATTTGACACAGTTGACCATTGTCTCCTTTTCGAAAAGCTTCACCACATTGGTGTTAGAGGAACGCCACTAAATTGGATAATGTCAATCTAAAAAATCGCTAACAAATAGTTATGTTGGAAAATGCCAAATCCGAAGAAAAAATTGTCAATGTCGGGGTACCCCAAGGTTCAATATTAGGTCCAATACTGTTTACTATTTTTGTCAATGACATTCATTTATCATGCACACAAGCAAAAAAGATTATGTATGCAGATGACACAACAATGATAATATCTGACAGAAATCTTGACAAAACAGTGCATACTGCCAACAATGTCTCACAACAATTTTATGAGTGGAGTACTACTGATGGACTATGTGTTAATATAGAAAAAACCAAATTCATTTCTTTCATTCCAAAAAATATCACTCACTGCTCTTCAATAAAAATCAATGACAAAAGTATAGAACAGGTCACAACAACTAAATTCTTAGGTGTCACCCTTGATCACAAAATGAGCTGGGAAAGCCATATAAAAGTATTAAATAATAAACTAAGTGAAAATTGTTTTGTACTAAGACAACTGAAGGACACGGTATCTAGGGACATATTAATGTTAGTCTACTATGGTCTGGTACAGTGGAATCTGTCATACGGCTTGATATTCTGGGGAGGCTCGAATCATATTAACAAAATATTCATGACTCAAAAAAAAATTGTCAGATGCATTAAAGGGGTCAACCAAAGAACGTCATGCAGGCAAATATTTGTTGAACTATCTATCCTAACAGTGCCATCACTGTATCTATTTTTAACTATTTTAAATGTACAAAAACAATTACAGGAATTACCTACAAACCGCTCCCGACATAATTACAATACGCGAGGAGCAGAAAACCTACATCAACCATTCTCAAGACTATCCATAGGCCAAAATTCCCATATGCATAAAGGCATCTTATTTTATAACTATGTTAAACACAAAATGGGTGATGGAATAAATTTTGATGACACAAAAGGCTTCAAATCGATTTTATATTCATTTCTGATGAGAAGAGCATTCTATTCTGTGGAAGAGTTTCTGCAGAGGTGAAAAATCTTTTGAAAAATGTTAATACAAAAATGTCTCAAATGTGTATTTTAAATGTAAATGTACGTGTTTAATACCTATTACTCAATTGTATCTGTATGTGTGACTAGTCTAATAAAGTAGGTATATATGTGTTTTTACCATGTTTCTTAACATATTTTGTACTGCTTTAACAGATGAATAAATATATTTCTATTCTATTTATATTCTATTCTATTTCTTGAAGCTGATAATGAAGCTACCCAATCACACATGCCATGAATTTTTTTGACGTTGATAACGCTACCTGACATGAAAATGCTAGTTTGAAATGTACAATGATGTGAATCAGATAATGTTCTGGTTTTTACGGAAGAGTTCCTCACGAGTTTCAAGCAGCAGTGCTTTCATGAATGATGTCATTACCTTTTAAACCTAATAGGTTTAAAAGGTAATGTGTCGCGGGCAGTACCTACCAATTGTTTTTATATGCAAAATCACACGAAAGAGAAGCCCTGTAATGTTCAAAAAACACCGCGTGAATAAAGGGACAGGAGATACGAATCAACATCAACTTTGAATTTTTGAAGTTTGTAAGCCTCAGGAAAGGCCTCTTTCGGCAAGGAGTTCCATAGCTCGGCTGTTCTCTTGAAGAAAAGATCCCTAAGCAAGAGAGGTTCGACAGGTCTCCAAATTCACAACAAAGGGGTGAGAATTCTGTTCTCGTCGAGTCATCCGTGTAGATATTGCCAAGGGTGGAACGATTGATAACAATTCAGAGGAGCACAGACCGTGAAAATATCTATAGAATAGAGACAAGTCTCCCACAATTTCACGATTCTCCAATTAAGTGAGCGAGTTTGTGAGCGAAGAATCACCAGCAAGACGGATTGCCTTTCACTGAATAAAATCGAGAAGCCTCAATGAATGTTGTGGTGCCGAACTCCACACATGAGAACCATATTCCAAGATAAGTCGTATCTGAGCCTTGTAGATCATCAGAAGCTGACAAGAAGTGAAGTTTCCAGAATCAAAGTTTCTGGAAAGCACCTTCAACGATCGATATCACATGGATTTATAGATATGGGGGAAGACTAGAATAACCTCAACATTTTCCATACTTAGATGAAACCACCAAACTATGAAATCTATCTTGGAACCATTTCATCATTAGAGAATGTTTCCGTTCTACTTTCAATGCCGATGGCAAGTTTAATTCAATATTCAAGATAATTTGAATTTTTTAGGTTTGAAGAAAAAGAAAACATCTAAATTTTGAGGGGTATCTGTTCGGACTTCCATTGTCTATACTATTATTATTATTAACTCTATTGAAACCTGTTGCTAAGAGAAAAGAGGAAAAACTTATGAAGTACGAATCGAATAAGGTAATCGAATTCAAATGAAAGGTTCGACAAGGACTTTTGGTGAAAAAGATAAAATCAAAAGTTTCTGGCTCTTTATTATATGTTTGATATCTCAACATTATTTTCTTTGATTAATGAAAAACCTTTAATTCTATCTTTTTGACCAGAAATCCATATCGAATCTTTTATTTGGATTCAATCACCTTATTCGATTTGTTTTTTATACGGTTTTCCCCTTTTTTCTCAGCAAATACAAATATCACTTTCTCTCCTGATAGCACATATTTTTCCACAATTTTATTGCTGTGAATGGCGTCCAGAGATATTGAAAACCTTCACGATTCACACACGCATAGTCTTAAATCCATTCTTCACAGAATTTGGCACTTTCGATACTATGCCTGTAACATCCAGCAATGGACATAATAATTCAGGCATCGCTTTAATGTTTGCACGTTAATATCCCTGCGCTTTGAGAATAATCTCCTTGGTAGGGCTGCTGGTTTGCATCATTGGAAATGTAAATCTACGTCGAGCTAGCAACTTGGATCTGTTCTATGAAGGCCTTGAATGGTTGATGCCGCCGGACAATTGGACAGGATCTTCGAGAGCGTTCAGCAATTGTTGGCCTGTCCTAATTCCATGATAATAGTTTGAAACTATGGCGTTCACCTAGGCGACTCGACAATGAACGAAAGAGTAAGGTGGCTTTGCATTGATACTGTAGCTTCCGTGGGTATCTTGGAAATCATTCATTCAATCCAAACGAAAACTATTCAACAACGTCATAAAACTGAAATGTTATCTTGTGTCACAATAGTCATTCCTACTTCATACTTCATTCCCAACTAGACGGTAGCTGATGATGCAAATGCGATTTTTCAAAGCTGCAATTCCAACCAAGCGACAGCTCACAAGGAATTTCGATACCGACGGTCTCAATGGCTAAAGTCTGGTGGAATATTCCGTTCCCCAATAGGATCATTAGTATGCAAAACAAGCCACCTTGAAGAGAGGTAACCCCTTACAGACAAGTTTAACAGTTATATTTTAATTAGTTTTGTTCGTTTCATTTCACATTGTACTTTCCACTTTTTTATCGTTACTGTTGCTACTGCTGAGTGAACCTTTTACCACTAGTTACTTTCATAATGATGCAGTTGTTGTTGACAGTGCCGAATCAGATATCCTTCTCCATAATATATTAGGTAGCTACTGCAGGGCATTTACTTCTTAGTGTTAGAAAATATATGATAGTTTCAACACGTATTTCGAAAATAGAAGATTTTTTTAGAAGTCCCAAAATCAAATTTGATATCAATTGATAATACAACGCGAGATTTTTCTAATGTTGAAGAAAACAAACCTCGCCTTTAGTGACCTTTCTCAACGTACTTGCGTAAAAGTGATATTTGTGTGTTTACTGATTGTTTTCCAGAATCTCCCAGTTCGAAATATTTTTTCCAGAATCACTGAAAATTGTTGTTACGTGTCTAGTGAAAAAGGATTCAAAAACGATAATTTAAAATCATGGAATCAGTTCTTTCAGGCGAGTGTTCTCAAATGCCTATAACCTACAAAACTACCGTCAGATGTCCATGAAATTTGACATTACGGTACCAGATTCATGAAGCTCCTCTACTGGCAATCTCTCAAAGTAATTTTTTCAGTTGGAATTGTTCAAAGTCAAGAATGCGAGATATCGAGAATCTGGACTTACGAGTTTCCAGGTATAAGTTCACGCACCAGAGTGGTGATGCTCCTTGGTTATTAGAGCTCATTGTCTACCTTCATCTCTATAGCCTTGACACTGACCCTTTCATAGAGCTAGTAGCCTCTGGACTTTTTTTCCGCATCTCGTGTGTCTCAGCTTCGCATTCTCATGTAGTGGGGTTTCTTTCTCTTCTCGAGAGAACCTGCATGAGTAAAGGCGCGTTGCCATGGGTAGTGAACCACGAACGTGGCCCACTCCTTCGTGGACCACGCACTGTGTCAACTTTTAGACTCGTGAAGAACGATCCTTTACGAAAGAAAATATTCGGTTCGTGAGGAAATCAACCGCGTTTGATTTTTGTTTCGTGTAGTTGATCGTGAGCAGGCACAGAGGACCGTTGTGTTTATCATGGCAGCCAATATTTTGAGAATGAATGACGCAGACACTATTAAACTCTTAGAATTTTACCAAAATGAGCCAGTTTTGTGGGATCCTACAAGAAAAGACTACAAAAATCGAAATTCACGTGCAGCTGCAGCAAGAAGAATTGCTTCTGCAATGGCAATTGATGGTTTTACAGACTTCCATATATGTAATCATAAAGTTCAATAATTTGCGTAACTCCTACTCCCAAGAATTGAAAAAAATTCAACAAAGCACGAAATCTGGATGTTCTTCTGATGATGTTCACACTCCTAAGGTGAGGTGCTTCCCTCATATTAGTATCACATCTTTGAATTTTGGAGCTAACGCACCTCAATAAATAATCAAAATCGTGTTCGGACATCCTAAGCAAATTTTCAAAATCTTCGGGAATGTCGAAAATTTCATTACTCAAAGTGGTATAGCTCCTTTGTGGAATCCACTTTCTTGTCCACCATCGTCTATTTTTTTTCTTGCCGAGAGAGCTTTCGAAATTCTCCCGGATATCACTCCACACATGATTTGACAGGCTTCTGCTACCAAGCACTGCATTTTGGCAACTGACTGAAAAATGTATGTAAACCTTCCTCACGAAAGCCGAAAGAGTTTATGTCGTGAATGCACTTGATCGTGACACCACGATCGTGGCTCACATCCGTGGTTCACTACCCGTGGCAACGATACTTTACTTCATGCCAGTGTTTAATCCATTTATGACTTGCAAAGTCAAGTATCTCGATGCTAGGAATGACTATCAGTAATAATCTCTTATGGGAAAACCATGTCAGATCGATCGCTAAGGGTGCTTTCCAGAAGCTTAGATTTTTTTTGTGCGAATAAATACTTTACTTCCTGTCAGCTTCTAATGATATACGGCCTACTTGTCTTTAAGTAAATTTCTCACGTATGGGGCTCGGCACCAAAGCATATATTGGAGCTTCTTGATTTTATTTTATTATATCATTTTATTATTTTATTCAGAGAAAGACAATCCGGCTTGTTAGTGATTCTTCGCTCACAGACTCGCTCACATCCTTGGAGCATCGTAGAAGGATCGAAGAATTGACTCTTGTCCATTGGCTAATACTTTTCTGAAATGTCGTAATCGTTCCACCCTTCAGAAACAGAGTACAGAATTCCCACCGCTTTGATGTTGGTTTGGAGACCTGTCGAACCTCTCTCGCTCAGGGATCTTTTCCAACGAAACAGAAGAACTCTTGAACTCCTTGCCGAGAGAGAATTTTTTGAGGCTCACAAACTACAAAAATTCAAAGAGAATGTTAATTCGTATCATCTGTCTCTTGATTCACACGGTGTTCTTCGAAAATTACAGGGCTTTCCTTGCGTGTGGATCTGTGTATAAAAAAATAACATTTTCAGAATGTTATGATTATTTGGACTGTTAGTAGAAAGGCAGAATTGATACTTATTCATGTGAAGATATTATAGTGGAGGGAACATATTAGAAATATTTTTTTATGATACTATTTTCATATTCCAACAGCAAAAAATGTTATAAGGAAATAATTCTTCGCTTCAAAGGGCGCATGAGAGATTTCATGTGTGTTTTCATCGAAAAAAAACGATCAAAAAAAAAAAAGGAAGAATGCTTTTGTTTTACTTTCCTAAACTAAATTATTTAAAGTAATCCATTACATAATAGATTACAAAACGCCTCAGGCTGGATTCAGACAGATCCGAAATCATATCGTACGACGATCCGATAGCTTTCTGATTGGTCCAAATTTAAATTTAGACCAATCAGAAAGTTATCCCATTCCAGTCAATTTTGAAAATTCAAAATTAGAACAAACTCATTTCTCAAGTAGAACACAGTTATATCAATTTCCATCGTTTCAGTTCATTGGATTAGAGGTCAACATTACCATGTGAAAATGGAATTTTGAGATTTTTTCCTCACCTCAAAATATCAAGGTACATCTTCTGATTCTTTTTTCTCATTCTGGTCAACACTCACGGAAGGTAAAACAAGATTTGATTTTCAGTTTCCTCAACACAATTCAAATCGTCTTCCGTTTGAACTGGAAGCGTATAAATACGTATCAAGACGAGATTAATGCCCAAATTATTAAAAGAGTTTACATTTCCAGAAGACTCATGAGAAAGCGTATATTTTTCACACAGAAACAGCTCTCCACTTGTGCATTTGTTTCCAACACGACGCATAAAGGCTCATATCTCCTACAATGTATGTGAAATATCTTTCTGTATATCTCTTTGTTTCGTGATGCTTTAACATCCGGTTGATGTGTGGAGAGTAAAGGATATTCTCAAATACGTATCATCACCATGCTGCAGGTACATAATGCTGGAGATTATGTTACAGGCCGAGATTGTTGGGTTTCCTATTGAGCGTTCGAGTTTTACTTTCCCAAAAAGGCTGGCTTGTTACGCTTTCTGGGATTTTTGTAGCCTGAAAAAAACAGAGGGACATTTTGTTTTTCATGGCTAATATACTACATTAAGTAACGAACAAATGAATACTCGCACGATCAATTTCAATATACTTTGTGCTTCAAATAGGAATTATGCACATAAACGAATTTCATGACGCCTCAACAATTGTCATTTTTTATAAATCTCATTCGACTACATAGAGGTGAAATGTTTCACAATTTAGATTCTTCACTTCCAAACATTAAATTGAACTGGACGATATTTGATGATTATTCATATTTATAAAAATATCACAGTTCCTTGTACGATTTTCACCAACAATGCTTTTACAAAGCCGCAACACGCGTTTCGCTATATGCTTGCTCAAGCAGGATGGATGGATTTGTGAACCCATTGTCAATGACAATCGTACAGTTTCGATAAATGCATTCGAAATTTCTTTTTCATGAATTTCTTTCATTTTCTACGAGAAATGTTGCAAACATAAACATTTGGATCACTCCCTGAAATATTTGCAGCATTTTCGACAATTACAATGACTTGAGAAATCGGCCAATGAAACGGAAACGTGCCATTCAACTGCAGGAATCAATTTTTAATTATTGGGAAGAGCACACTTACACACCGGCTTCGGGATTATTGGCCTTCATCAATGCACAGTAGGCAAGTTTTAAGTTTGCCATAATCAAAAAGTTTCTCTTCAAGAATAATCATACTTCGGAAAAAACTGAAGTTGAGAACTAGCAAAATCAGCTGTCTCCACATCCTCCTATACTCTGATGATATGGCCGGGACTGGCCTGTGCAAATTGTTTTCGTATGATTTGATTTAGTAGTATGCTTATACCGACTATGTGATAATAATTGCTTTCAACGTCAGAGTATGATATCCAATAAGGAAATACAAAAGAAAATGATGTTCAACTTATTTCAGCAGAATCTCCTAAGAGACCACTAACCAGAAGTTTCTCATTAAACTTTGAACTATTGAATTCAGACTTCTATCCATATAAATTCAAAATGGGAATTCTCTCGAAGAGAAAAGCTCATCATCTCGAAATATATTCCTTTGATTCGTTGTTGTGCAATGTTTTCCAAATGAAGCATATTGTAGTGGCTTTCTTTGAATTCTGGTGAGTTAGTGGAGTCATTGTTTGCTGATAGGATTGTTTATAAAAGAATAGTATATGATATATCTACACTAAATTGTCGGTATTTTCGTATTTTTGTCAATGTACGATATCATTTTTCTGAAGGATAAATTTGTTGATGGATTATGTTTGCCAGTTGGACTGAAATGTTAATGCTTCGAACTGATCTTCATTATGACACTGTAGGACTGATATGATTGACATACTTTGGCATTTTACATTAGTGATGCGAGAAGAGAATGCGAGATCCAAGCTACGACCTCCGTAAGAATGCAAGAAAACACATAACTTGCCATCTTTATGCAATAACCATCTCTTCGAATTATATTTCCGTGTGGTACATTGGTACCAAAGGATTTGAACCGTTTCTGTTACGCCATCTTCAGTATAATGTCGATAAATCTTGCGTCTTGGGAGCTTTACTTTTTATATGTTTTGTCAATGACATGCTCAAATTGGATTTAGGTGAATGCAATATTCATTTATTTGCCGACGACACTATAATATACATCATGGGGAACGACACTAATGACTTGATAAGAAAAATAAATAACAGCCTTGCGAAAATCAGTGAGTGGTTCAACACAAACAGATTAATAATTAAGATAAGAAAATCTAAATACATGATTATAAAAAGTAGACGAAATTTGAATGATTCTATCGAAGAAAATATTAAATTTAATGATCTGGATCTCGAGCGTGTTAAAAGCATGAAATATTTGGGCATTGTCATTGACGAAAAACTATCTTTTACCGAACATATTGAATATATCTCAAAAAAAATATCAAAAAAGATTGGATTCGCATATACAATAAGCAAAAATCTTACTCAATTCAGTAAACATATGATATATAATAGCATAATTAAACCTCACTTTGAATACTGCTCTTCTATTCTCTTTATGTGCCAAGAAACAGATGTCGAAAAACTACAAATTTTACAAAATAGATATTATGCGTTTTCTTCTGAGGTGTAATAGATTCGAAAGTATAAAGCATATGCAACTACAGCTCCAATGGATGCCTGTTAAGAAAGTAATAAAATATCGAACGCTGATCTTCATTCATAAACTGGTCAAAAATATGCTTCCTGAATATCTTTCAAAGAACCTACAGTTCCGGTTCAACATTCACTCATACAATACCCGTCAAAGCAACCATATACATATAAAACAAACAAAGCTTATGAGTACTAAAAAAAGCATTTTCGATATGGGAATTACAGCTTACAACAAATTACCAAATGAATTAAAATGTTATACTTTGGGAAAATTTAGAGTACATCTACGACAATATGTTATGGACTGTGATTGACTCAATCAATGTTCCTGTGTACTTACTATTTTGCTGCTGTCTTCACTGCATCTATATCGAATTCTTTTTATTGATTTTCCTTGTTTTTAATGTGAGTCATTGTGATGTGTCATAACCTACAGTTTTCTGTTTGACGATCTTGTACTTGCTGCAATATTTTTATAATCAAGTATCTATTTTACATAAGTGTCTGTGTTTTTTGTAATCTACTGTTATTTGCGTTAAATGTATAATTATACTAGTCGATGACTAAATAAAGGACATACATACATACAAATCTGTTTACTTGACAATGCACGACAAAGTTCCCTACTCTGAAAGTAAAACAAGGTGCAGAGGTCTGTCTGACAGTTCAACTGAAATTTTGAAAGGAAGATAATTGAGCTTCAAAATAGAGTTGACAAGAAGTTTATGAAGTGAATGAAAGTTTATACAAAAAAAATATTTTTCAAATATGACTGATCAACGACATTGACAGAAAATTACAGTTCTGTTTCTGATTTTTTTTTTAAATGGATATTCACACGAAAGGGATGCCCTGTAATGTTCAAAGAACACCGTTTGAATCAAGGAACAGGAGATACGAACATTTACTCTGAAGTTTGTAAGCCTCAGGAAAAATCTCTTTTGGCAAAGAGTTCCAGAGCTCAGCTGTTCTATTGAAAAAAGATCCCTGAGCAAGAGAGGTTGATAGGTTTCCAAATTCACAACAAAGGGGTGAGAGTTCTGTACTCGTCGAGTCATCCTTGTAGATATTGCCAAGGGGGGAACGATTGATAACAATTCGGAAGAGCATTGACCGTGAGAGTATCCATAGAAGAGAGACAAGTCTCCGACCCTTCTACGATGTTCCAGTGAAGTGAGCGAGTCTGTGAGCGAAGAATCACCAACAAGCTAATTGCCTTTCTCTGAATAGAATCGAGAAGCCTCAATGAATGTTGTGGTGCCAAACTCCACACATGAGAACACTGTATTGTAAAATAAAACAAAAGCATATCGGTCAAAGCACCAGGGTTTTTATTCATCTTGATCCTGTTTTTACATTTTGCTATTTCTAGACTCTGACATGCATCGAGTAGTCTTGTGTAATGCACATGCTTGATCAGTTTAAGATTGCTTTTCCTAATTTTGTGGTCGATGCCTAGAGCGTGTTGGGCGACACTGAATTTTTCTACTCTTCCGTATTTCATGTGTCCAAAATACTCTTTTTTGAAACGGGTTTCAATAGCTCGTCGGCTCTGGCCGAGGTATTTGTTGTTGCAATCTTGACAACTGATTTCGTAAATTCATGACTTCTCTGAGTTTTCTAATTTATCTTTTGGGTTACCAAAACGCTGTTGTAATTTGTAAGAAAATTGAAGTCTTCTAGTGTATTGAGGTTCGTATGGGATTACTATAAACCTTTCATTTTTCTCATCTTTTTGAAAAGTCGAAGATTTGCGAAGTGTTTCCCTAATTTACATTTTCTAATTATCTTATCAACTATTTCCGGATCGAAACCGTTCACTTCAGCTACGTACCTAATCACTCTTCTTTCATTGTCGTACTTATCTTTTTTTTAGTCGTGGATAAAGTATAGTATTTTACTCGCGTATAATGCCTATTATTCTCTCGGTGATTTAGGCCTCTCGCCTGCGGCTCGTTTTTTTTAAGTCGTGGATAAAGTATAGTAGTCTATTCGCGTTTAATGCCTATTATTTCCTCAGTGATTTAGGCCTCTCGCCTGCGGCTCGTGGGCATGAATTTCAACTCTTGAATAATAGCTATCATTATACGCTGGTTGAATGATTGATATACTATTCTGCCTTGGCATATACTATTCTGCCTAGGCATATAATATACTAATAGTATCGACCATGGACATGCCAATAACAAACTCAACCTGTAGTCGTATCGCTTTCTGGCAATCACGCTCGGCAAGCATTCAGTCCCAATTGTTACTGCGACATCAAATCGGCTTTGAAATTTGTTTTATTACGAAAGGATCCGTCCCCAATTTTGTTTATCGCCATTCAAGAGCGACGGAAAATCCCTTTATGAAAGCAACAACGTAAATATAGTCGTACGAATGATTCCAAGTATGAATACGTAATAATATCTGCTTGGGAACATGGAGAATACAATAAAAATATCCGATCGCAAATACAACATTAGTGTTGGGTTGGGGCTAAACAGGAATATTTCAATTCAATTTGAATACCATCGTTTTTTTCGAGAGAAACTTATTTAAACAATTCTGTGATCTGGAAAAATATTTTCAAAAGAGATTAGATAGATTCGAATTTATTAATTCTGCCTTGTTGTGGAAATGCTTTTTTAAAATACAGTTTCTTACCTAGTATGGAAATATATTCCTTTATTTATTGATTTCTGAAAAATATGATCGAAACCTTCTTTCCCTCACTACACAGTAAGGGGATGGGGTACTTACTATCTGTTGTAATAACCGTAACAAAGGCTATCATTTTGTATAATTTGGTTCATTATTTTTTGTAGGCTAGTCAGCGATCTCAAATTTCAATCCCAACGCTTGTCAGCACTTGTAATAGTGTAAGAGGTAAAAACTGATGACTTCCTAGAGTTGTTTACTTCTCTTCATATCAAGTTCTTTTCCACCAAAATAACAAATCAAAATACTTTTCAAACCCACCGCTGGATCACAGTTGTAATAATCACATTAGAATATTATTTTATCAAAAAAAAGCAGCAATTGTCACCAGACGTGGATGTTGTAGAGTTTTCTGAAAGATTTCTGAAAGAAGCTTGGATACAGCCTCTAGGTCCAAACTAGGAGGTCTTTACTTAGGATTTTCTGTATTCTATTACTCTGAAACAGGCAGGCTCTTCGAAAATGATACCATTCATTTCAAAAACTATATTAGCGAAAGAAGAAAATAGGAACTGAATGAAAACTCAATAGAAAATGTAGGTGAAACAATTTTCAACGAAACAATCAATAATTCTCAAGTCAATCATTGATTAACTCAAATTCATAAAACTACAAAAGAAGTATAAGCACAAAAATTAAATATTTTTATGTATTATGCATATACATTGCTCTACCGGCTAGCTATATATCAATGGCCACCCTAGTCCTATCCCAATAAGCTTAAGGTATTTTGAAAGAGTCAGTTGATTCCTCAATATTTGATAAATACTGTTTGAACGTCATCATTTTGCGGTGGATCAATATTTGTTCTGTAGTTTTCTGGGTTTCTTAACTACCACAATCTGAAAAAAAATAAGAATTAATATTGGAATGTATACAAGTGTAGAAGAGCATCTTTTTAATCCACCCCGAAAAGTTGCTGCGTCTATTGAAAAACGGTTCCTTTTACACTTGTATAGATTCCAATATCAATTCTTATTTTGTCAGATTGTGGTAGGAAAAACCCAGAAAACTACGTAACAAATGTGATAAATACTTCTGTATTCGAAAGAATATGAAACACCAAACTGTCTTCAATATTCGTCCTCAATGATAGGTGTATATGCTATTCTCTTTCGTTCGTTTCATTCAGATTTTATCATTATTTTAAGGATTTCAACTCTGTAAAATCAACAATTCTGAGCCCTGATGATGAATTCAATGAAATTCATAACGTTGGCAAAAAAACAATGTTTTTTTTAAACAGAACTGATTCCAATCTCAATAAAATCTCTAGAAAAAAAATATTTGGGTGACCAAACACTCGTTAGTTATTCTATTACTTTTCCACTTTTGGATTTCAAACTACTAATTATGAATACAATCAAATAACTCGGTGTTTATTTTTCATTGCTATATGAAGAGACTATTTTCAAAGTTGACGCAATTTTCAAAACAGCTAACTTTTTATAATCATTCATTGATTTATTTATAACGGAATGCTTTATAGACTCACCCATATCAAGATCATGCATCAAGTCTTGGATTGGCTCTCAGTTGAAGATAGAATTCTTTATTCTTCTTATGATTTTCATCTTCAAGATTTTATTTGTTTGTTTATTCGTTTGTTTCTCCAAGCGAGTCGAAGTTGATAAACTAACAAGCGATATGGTCCACATACTTGATACATAACAATTTCCAGCAAAAATTACTATTCTCTACATTCCAGCTTCCGTGAAATCATCTATCTCAGTTCCACACATGAACGGACAGGAAGACGAGGAACCTGATCGAGCAATGCCGTTTGACCAGTGGAATAGCAATGATTGTCAACAGTATTTCATTGCCAATAACTCGAAGGCTGAACAGCAAGATGAATAAAAACCCGGGTGCGTTGACCGATATGCTTTTGTTTAGCCAATTCCTCTCGACCTGAGAAATCGAAGAGTGAACTTACATTTTTTGATGGTGGGTGGTGTTGAGGTGGTGATACAAATGCGATTTTCTATGGGTACATTTTCATTGAGGCAACAGCTTATGAGTGATTTTCCGGCAGTCTCAATGGATAAACTCTTGCGGAATCTTTCGTTCGCCAATAGAATTATCAGTATACAAAATACGTAAGGTCAAGTTCGTCAATCAAAAGCTAATAATTTTTTTGAAATGTTTGACAGTTCGATTTGAATATGAATGCATTTGAAAGCTCCTTTAATATTCAAAATCTTGTACTCAGTTCTTGTTTCTTCTCACATTTTTCTTGTTTATAATTTTTTTGAGTGCTTATCGTTGCTGTTCTTGTATTTGTTTGATTTCATTGTGATAGTCAGATTTATTATGAACCGATTTATAAAGCTCAAAATAAAACGCTCGTGTAACGTCTAGGTATTACTAATCCCTCTTATCATCGGCTCGTAATCACATTAAAATTGCAGTTTTTTCAACACTATGAAGAAAAAAGTACTTACCTATCTTCGGTTCCTCAGAAAGTAGAAAGATAAGGTATCAATACTTTCCAGTTCCACTCACAACTATTGTTTCGGAAGATTTAAAATCACATCACAATCACTGAGTTTTCGATTTATTCTTCATCAAATTGAAAGCAAAAGGAATACCTAACAATCAGTCAAAATGTGATGACTACATAATTTCTAGCATTTGGCGGGAAAGCAAGAAATTGTATGCAAAACATGAGACCATGAAATAAACATAACCTATAAATAATCGAATGACCGTCGAGCAGACGGATATCATGGCATCACAGATCAAATTAAAATCACGTAAGGTGCGCCTCTGCTGGCAAACTCTCGAAGGCACCTCTTAAGTTGAAATTGATCAAAATCAAGATAGCAAAAAGTCGAGAAAATTTGCTTACAATCTATTAGGTATAAGTCAACACACCAGGGTTTTTATTCATTCTGCTGAACAGCTAGTTGGATTAGTTAGGTTGCAGTATTGATAGAGGTGTGTCTATAAGTTCTTGATTATGGCTCCAGCATGAGACACGAAACGTCGAAGAATTCAACACTTTGCAAACGGAATAATTCTCAAAAGGTCTTTTTTCAAGAGTTAATTTGTTTCAGTACCTATTTTCAGGATGAATCTCTGACAAAAGTAATTATTTATTCATCTCCCTGCAGCGGGACTTTATGTTCATCTCAGCCTAATTCTTTGTAAAAAGTTTACATTCGCCAAATTATCGATACCCTCAGGACATTAGCTCCAACGAATTTCTCACTCAGCTCTCTTGATTTCCCAAACCAGCTTCCTTTATGCGGCTTTTCTTTCAGAAGAACATATCGGATGGAGGGCTGGCTCTACAACGAATCCAGGTGACTTCATATCATTTCTATCATCCTCCCACAAGATTCAGTGAGGCATGATTCCTCCTCACTTTCAGATATGGTTCAGAATTATTCGCTGGCTTCGAGCTCAAAGGAACTTCGTTTTCTGGTGTATGATGCATGAATGTGAATTCCAACATTCCCTCAGAACAGAACAGATTTTGTTGAGGGAGGTGTCTCGATGATTTACTACGATCGTGCGAGGTTTTGTTTGTGCTTGTTGAGACGTAATTATGGCAGAAGGAAATTGGGACAGGATGCATGAAAACCCTGTTGCGTTGATTTATGAGCCGATTTCCCGATATTTCGCGTTCTTGTTTTTGAACGATTCCAACTGGAGAAATCCCTTCGTGTGTTTGTCTGCAGAGGCGCACTTTATGAATCTGTGGGTCATGTTCATGAATTTGTCACATTTTCCATAATTTCATATCCTGTTTCTTGATCCCCTCAATTCGGTGCTAGCTCCAATCCTGAATCGACATTCTAAGGTGAAACAAGATCAAATTTTCACAGAATTTGTTGTCTTCGCGGTGACAATAAATTATGTGGAAATTTAATACTGTAGTAAGCTTAAGATATCAGAAGATTTTTTATTTTGCGTTTAAATAGAGTATCAGATACATTTCGTGTTTGTTCTTGAAGTTTATTGTAAAATTTTACAGCCCAGTACTTCGGCCCATTTTGACTTTTTTAAGGCGACATATATCGATAACCATATCTTTTTCATTTCTAGTAATATGTTTATGAACATTTTCAAAAGATTCATACCGAAGTATATGTGCTTTTATGTAGACTAAGTTTTCTAGAATGTACAAAGATGGGAATGTTAGTATGCCCGTTTTTATAAAAGATGTTTTGCAATCATCTCTATAATAAATTCCATCTAGAATTCTAATTGCTTTTCTTTGTAGCCTGAATATTCTTCGACTTTCTGCAGCATGTCCCTATGCAATAATAGCATAAGCGATGAGTGAATGACATAGAGCCAAATATGCTGTTCTTAGTGTACCATTCGATGTACAATTCGATAAATTTCTCAATACGTATAAGTTTTTCCTCAGTTTTCTTTGCTGTATAGTTAATATGTTCATCCCCTTTCAATTTTGGATCAAGATACACACCTTAGAACTTCACAATGAGTCAGTGAGTTATCATATTCGTTAGAATTTTTTAATGTAAATATAATGTTTGTGTTTTACTCGTGTTGATGAAGAGTTCATTTGCACTGAACCATCTTTCTGCATTTGACTTTGCTTCACCCGATCTGCTCCTGACTTCAGTCATAGTTTTGGAGTTCGTTCCCCCGTAAGGTAGATCATTGATAAAAATCAGAAAAAGTAGAGGTCCCAAGATAGATCCTTGTGGTACCCCTGACGAAATATATTTGCTCGTTGATAGTGTGTTTCCTATTAATATTATGATTATCGAGAAGGGCGTGTTTTTCATTTTGTCCCAACCGACAATTTTGACTGTGCTCACTAATCCGTGTCTTGAAACTACGTTTGGTGGTTCCTACATATACTTTTCCACATGAGCACGGAATAATTGATTGACATCAATTTCGGTTCTGGGATTTCTAGAGCCATCTTCGATTCTTGGAATAAGTGTTGCAAAGATTATACAGCGTGTCCCAACGACAATTTGCATCCCCTTGACAGTCGGCAAAATCAAAACGGAAATCCAAAAAAACACGTCCATCTCCATATCGAGGGAGGCAAACTCCCATGCAATGATAATTCGTGCAACTTCAAACCTGTGCTGGGGGTAGCAACCCCCCACAAAATATTTGATGGGGCGACAGGTCCAATGACTCCGAATTTGGAAAGGGTTTTCATGACTAACACAACTTTCTTCCTTTTTTAAATCGATCGGTTACTTATCAAGAAATCGCGTCATGAAGTTTCAAAGTTCAAAAATTGATAAAAGCCAATAAGATTGAAACTAACAGAGTTATTGCCGAATACCGACGAATATCTCCCGAGGTGGTGAGAAATGTCAAAGATGGCCTTCAATCAAAATTGTATTTTTGTATGGAAGTTGATGGAGGTAATTTCCAGAAATACCTTCGTTAGTTTCAATCTTTTTTGGAATATATCAATTTTTCAATGCGCTTCCTTGGTAAGTAATTCATCGATTTCACAAAAGAAAGAAGTTTTATAAAAGTCATGAAAACCCCTTTCAAATTCTGAGTCATTCAACCCCTCATCCCATTTGAAAATTTATGAGGTGTTGCTACCCCTAGCACAGGGTTGACGTTGCACGGATTATTCTTACATAAAAATCTTCCCCCTCGATATTAAAATGGACGTGTTTTTCTATATGTGTTGAAACGATCGTATATCATTTAACACCACGAAATAATTTACTAGCGATAGCTACTTATTACAAAAGTAACTAGAGGTGAACAATTCACTCAACAATAGCAATAGTTAACGAAAAAAACGTGGGAAGTACAACGTGAAATTGAACGAACAGAACTAAATGGAATATGATTGAATATTGAGTATATTCCAATTCCCAAACGAATTCAAATTACAAATACTTCAAATCAAAGTATCAAAATGTCAAACTTGTTTGTTTGGTGTTAGCTTTCTATTAGGCATTCCAGACACTTGTCAAAAATGTCAAAAGAATCGAAATGGGCCAATACGGCGCCATCTGCCCCCCAGAAACTATCGTTTGTTTTCTTTTTTATAAGTGTATGATTGGTTAAAACTGGTTTTTGCCCCCCAGACATAACCTGATCTGGAATGCCTAATAAGGTCGCCTGTCTCCACAAATTTAGTGTACTTGCATCATCACCTACCATACAAAAATGTAAGCTGTCACTTTGAATTCTCAGATCGAGAGGAATTGACTAAACGAAAGCATATCAGTCAACGCACCAGGGTTTTTATGCTTCTTGGATAAAGATGAGCGAACGGCCAACAGACGTTAACTCGTGATTGGATAGGCGGCATTGAATTTGGGATCGTGTTTTGTTTACACCGCGAGTTATCGTCAGTTTTTATATCCTCCTTTCCTGGTTATTCACTCGAAGCACACACAGGATGCCGCCAAAGAACATATATTGGTGCTTTTGTTTTACTAGGATAACCTGATCGAAACAAAACAATGTGCGATCAAAGCAATTTTCAATCAAGGGTGGTTGTGTGGGCGATTTCGTCGTTTCCAATTCCTATTAGGGTTGAATCCAAACAAGAATAGGAATTAGGATAATATATCCTTGAATAATCTGAGGTAGATATAGTATAAATAAAAATTCAAAAGACTACCGCTATTCTTAATGGAAAATGTGAAATTCGCTATTCGGAAGAAAAAAGAGGACTAGGCTAGTTTTGAACTATAATGTTTGCATTAACAGAATGTTGCTCATGTTCATAAAATATAAACATTTCCAAAGTCAAGAACAGTCGATGTAGTTCCAGACTAAATAAACTTGTAGTTAATTCTCACAAAACATCTGAAAATGAGTTACATTCCACTGAAAAAAAATTATTTAGCTAGAAAGAAACGAAAAATAATAATAATAATTCTTCATTTTCTCTTTTCCAAACAAAAGTTTTCATAGAATTCATCTCAAAAAGTGACTACCATAAAATTACACAAGTACAAACACAACTGGACCCAAAACTGATCCTTGTGGGACACAAGTATCAGTAAAGAGACAACCAGAAATTGTAGTATTTGTATACTTCCCACTGATATTCATAAACTGACATATTGGAATATATATCATTCTTTTTAAGACAAACGAAAAGTTTATGAGTTTTGTAACACAAATTTGGATGTGGAGTGACGAGTTCCCTCTGTATGTTAGAACTTTAGACTTCAGAGACTTGAGTATCGTAGACATAAGAAAATATATACATTAGCTTAGAAAAGCTAGCTCAGAACCAGGAGACTGACTTAGAAAACTTTTTATTTATTGTGTTTTCGGAAATTCTACCCCTAAGGGGGTGAAAATGAGCACCAAATTTGTATGGGACAACATGATACATTGGTCCTATATACTTTAAATTTTGTATGAAAATTCTCTCACGGAATTGATGTTAGATGTGTTTCGTATTTCATTGAAATTGATCGCATAACGGGGTTTAAAAGGTGTAGTTTTTTTGGGGGTTGATCAACGCAAAGCCCAAACCACTGATCGTAATGATCTGAAACTTGAAGGGTGTGTTCTTTGTATAGCTTAGGCTTCCGATATGAAAGGGTTTTCCAAAATTCCACCCCTGAGGGACTGAAAAACGGGGTAAAAGTTTCTATGGTACAACGTACCTCAATATACTGATTTTGTAGAAATATTCTTCAACAGAATTGATGGAAGACGTGATTCGTATTTTGTTGAAATTTATTGTCTAACGAGGTACAAAAAGGGGTTTATAACATTTTCGTATTCATTCAAACGCCCTTTCAGTGAGCCCAGATGATAGAGCTGTGATGAACCTGATAAAACTCAGTACTAAGATCTACACAATATAATTGCATCACAAAAGAAATTAACATCCAACGAGGTGGGCACGAGTCAGCTAGTTATTCCATATTTATATCAATATTATGCAAATTTTTTTTATTGGACCATAAGAATCAAGCCCGTTTTCGATGTAACCGAACCAAACAATTCAAAGTCATTTATTATCGTTTTGTTGTTGTTTCGGAATGCAACATCGTGCCTGATAGAAGTAATTTTAGTGATTCTTAGCCACGCTTATAGAAAAACAACCTTAGCTGTCAATCATATAGTGGAAATTTGATCTTTGAAATGGTTTCAGCTCAATATATTCGGAAAATTGTATATCCAATTCCAAATATTATTCTTTGGTCAAGAAGAAGGTATTGATCGTTGCTGAACTATGCAATTCTTCACCCAAGAAGTTGTTTTCCTAGGCTCACAACCTTCAAAATTGAATTGAAATAAAATGTTACGTGTATAAAAAGAAAAACAAATAATTTCGAAACGTTATAATATCACCAAAAGGGTTCGTGAAATGTCGGTGGGATAATTAAAGTAATATACTAAGTAATACACTATTTCAAAAACATTTCGATAGAGTAACTTCCAGGTACCTATTTGAAATTAAAATTTTTTCCCAACAGTATTACAAATTCGTCCCACACCTGACACCAGTTGATGAGTTTTACATTTGGACGTCATAACATTGAAATGAACGGGAAATATTCCGCCAAATAACCTGTGAACTGATACCGAAACGATATTTTTCCCAGAAAGCAATAAACGTAAATAGCTCAACTGAAATGAGGTGCTATATTTACCGGGAAGGGTGAGTCCGTGACACAAGATTAGCAATCACTCCAATTGAACGCTACCACTTGCATTGACGATTCCCAGTTTCCGGTGTCTGGCGGGACATCCGGCTATACCGCTCACTCTTCATCCCCATTAACATCCCGCAGAGGCTGCCCAGAGGGTGGTGAATCATAATTTGCAGGGAGTCAGTAAACGATGAGGTCGAATTCTCTGCGAGACCATCGAAATGTAGAGTCCTTTTTTTTATGAATTCTATCGCTCACGACCTGAATAGTACACACTACCCTACCCTTCGATGTGAGTGAGGATGCTTATTGAAGTTTTTATCTCGGAGTTATTTCTGAACTGATTGGCCGTTTTAGAAGATAGATAAAGCAATGACTAGCTCTTGAGACTTGTTGTAGATATAAATTACCCTAACACCGAGACCGAGACCCTGAAGCCATTTTCCCTCCAAATTCGGTAGTTCAGGTTGATGTCATAAATGTATAATTTAGCAAGTATCAAACCAAATATGATATTTCCGGTTTGACCGGAAGCTCATTCAATATTCATATTTCAAAAGAAATTATGATTTTTTTTAGGAACTGACTACATCAGGTCTATCATTCCTCATATGCTAACTGAGGAATATTTGAATTTGGTGAGAAACTTCTATACACATTGATATACTAAACATGAATTGTAATGTAGTTTGAACCATCTTTGAAAATTCCTATGTCAGCTTTTGAGAAATGATAGACTTGATGTTGCAAAATGAAGAAGACTTCAATTTTAAAAACAGCTAATCTGCATGAAAAATATTGTGAGAAAAGTTTGGCTATGAATTGTTGTTACATGATATTAACAAAATGGTTAAGGCTTTCACGGCCGAGGTTTTCAGTATCACTACTTTGGATCGGGTTTGAAGGCCGTGGTCTTCTAGAATTTCTTCTTGATTCGCCACTCGCGTCAGCGAAACGTCATAGGAGGAAATTCTAAAAAACGACGGCCTTCAAACCCGAACTAAAGTAGTGATACTGACATGACATTGTTCAAATATTCCATAGAATGAAAATGTTCCGTTACGAGAGAAATACAAGAAGTATTTTTTTATAATATCTCAATTATACGAGCATACTGTGAATTGGAAGGATGATTATGATATATCATTAGAAAGGTGATTCTATACCGAATCGTGATTTTCAAATTTTTGAAATTTGTAAGCCTCAGGAAAGACCTCTTTCGGCAAGGAGTTCCAAAGCTCAGCTGTTCTATTCAAATCCCTGAGAAAGAGGGGTTCGACAGGTCTCTAAATTCACAAAAAGGCGGTAGCATTTCTGTACTCGTCCAGTCATCTGTGTAGATATTGCCAAGGGTGGAACGATTGATAACAATTCAGAAGAGCACCGACCGTGAAAATATCTATAGAAGAGGGATAAATCTTCGACCCTCCTAAGATGTTTCAATGAAGTGAGCGAGTCTGTGAGCGAAGAATCACCAACAAGGAGGATCCGAGCCTTGTAGATCATTAGATGCTGACGAGAAGTGAAGTATTTCTTCATAGAAATCCAAGTTTCTGGGAAGCACCTTTTGCGATCGATATCACATGGTTTTCCCTTGAGAAATTATCACTGATCGTAATTCCTAGCATCGAGATATTTGATTTTGTAGGGATAGTTACTCCTGACATCCGAATACTAGATGATGATAGATCGGCTTTCCTTGAGGAGAGACATGCCTGTGTTTTCCTAGCATTAAATTCCACCAAGTTCATGTTACCCCAATCTTTTATTTTTACCAAGTCATCGTTATTTTATTGATATGAATGTTTCTTTGAAATTTTGTGTCTCGAGGTGGTATGGGGACTCTGGAAGAGAAACTAGTATGAAGAGTACTGTCATCCGCAAAACTATGTTCTGAACAAGATGTTTTCTCGAGCAAATCATTGATATGAAGCAGAAACAAAGTGGGCGCCAGAACTGAGCCCTGTGGAACACCTGCATTTTTTGGGAGAATATCAGATGATACTCCATCAACCACATACAGAGACCTATCAGACAAGGAACTCCTCAACAAAGCACACAACTGAGGAGGCAAACCATAAGACGGCAGTTCAGAAAAGAGACCCCGATGCCAAACTCGATCAAACGCTTTCGAAATATCGAGTGCAACAGCTATCGTTTCTTCGAATTTTTCGATTGAATGCTGCCAAATATGAGAAACATAAGCCAATTATTCACTGGTAGATCTTTGATGGCGAAATCCGTATTGTCAATCATAAATTATTCCTGATATCTCTAGATATTTGATAAGCCTTATTGATTGCTTTTTCCATGACTTTGAAAATGATACAAAAGCAATACAATTGTTCTGTAATCACAACGTAGAGTTTTCTTCCCTTTTTTAGGAACAGCCTGAACACTTGCTGCCCTCCAGGACTTAGGAAAAACCCCCAAGTTATATGAAAGGTTGTATAATTCACAAAGTACTGATATCAATTTGGGGGCACATGCTTTCAGAACAATTGCTGGGATTCCACCAGATCCGCAAGCCTTATTCGTCTTCAGGTCCATTGAAATATTTCTTATATTTGTTTGGTGAAAAATTATCTCAGGCATATTATTGTCGACAGGAGTGATATTCGGAGGATCTTTTCCCGATGAGTCCAGAGTAGAATTTTCAGCAAACATATTACTTTTTGTTGGACAGTGGTGGCTTGTGATCCATCTTCTTTGGTTATATATATATATATATATATATATATATATATATATATATATATATATATATATATCTATTCGGATATATATATATATATATATATATATATATATATGTGATGTATTCTCGACCGTACTTTATAAACTAGATTTGGAAGTTCTCAGGTTTGCGGTCTGTTTACTAATAAAACTCATTTGTTCTTGATCTCAATATTTCGCTTCTGTTTATTAGCTTCATCAGGAGAAAAGCTACAAAGAATTTGACAAAATTATACAAGATCAAATCGAAAATAACAGTTCTACTTACAATCATAGAATTAATTTTCCTGGTGCGTTCATTGCCTTGAGAACCTGAATCAAACTACCCATGCTTCCTTTAGAATTGACAGTAATGATTCTTGAACAAAAATGGCACCATATCAAAAAACACACCATCATCTCAAAAAATAGCTTCATTCATCTTATCAACTCTATTTTCGAAAACATTTATTTCAGTTTTGATGGAAAATTCTATGAACAAATATTTGGTACCCTAATGGGTTCACCAATTAGTCCAATTTTAGCAGAGATAGTTCTAGACTACTTAATCGATTCCGTTATCCAAAAATTACCGTTCAAATTTCCATTTTTATATAAATACGTAGATGATATTATTTGTGCAGTGCCGGTTGACAGTGTAGGGATAACTTTAGACACGTTCAATTCATTTGATAAACACTTGCAATTTACAGTAGAACAAGAAAAACACAATAGCGTCCCCTTCCTAGATACCAGATTAATACGAACGGGAAAAAACCAGATAGTATTGGACTGGTATCAAAAGTAAACCGCATTCGGTAGATTCAATAATTTCGCATCCAATCACCCCACAAATCAAAAATATAATACAGTTATTGCCATGAAAAACAGAATCACACGTATTTGTCATGAAACCTTTTCAAAACAGAACCTGAAGAAATTATTTGACATCTTCACGAATAACGGGTATCCTAAACATATCCAAGAGAAACTAATTGACAACTCTAATTTCTATGACGGACCAACTGAAGATTGTAACATACAGTTCAAATACAAATCAATTCCTTTTGTAGACAACTTATCCCTCCAAATCACAAATATTTTTAAAGATTTTCCACAGATAAAAATAGCCAGATACAACACCACAAAAATTTCGGATCTCTTTTCAAAAGTCAAAGACAAAACACCTGTCCCACTTAACAGCAACGTTATATATGAAATTCCGTGTGGTGGATGTGGGCAATGTCATGTGGGACAGACCTCGCAGTGGCTCAAACAAAGAATAGCCCTCCACAAGAGCGATGCCCGGCTAGGGAAAAAACTCTTGTGCAGCAGTCGACCACTCCCAAAAAACCGGCCATCAATTCGATCACTAAATGTAGAAATCATAGACAGAGTCAGTAACCAGTAAACCAGGTTGTTCCTTGAAATGTACCACATTAACAAAAAACCAAGAACAGGTAATTATAAAACCGATACAGGTCAGTTAAGCAACATTTATTGCAATATTTTGAATTCTATTTAATCTCTTTTGGAATATTCAAAAATAAGGACAGACATGTGCTTACTTATAAAAACCCTTAGATTAAAGTTAATCACATCATTGCCTGGGGCAGCTGAGGGACTCCTATAAACATGAATTTTGCTTAGCTGATTCAGTTTAAGTTAGGCAGTAACTATGAGAGCATGGGTAGTTTGATTCAGATTCCCAAGGCAATGAACACACCAGGAATATTAATTCTATGATTGTAAGTAGATCTGATATTTTCGATTTGATCTTGTACAATTTTGTCATATTCTTTGTAGCTTTTCTCCAGATGAAGCTAATAAACATTAGCGAAATATTGAGATCAAGAACAAATGAGTTTCATTAGTAAAAAGACCGCAAACCTGAGAACTTCCAAATCTAGTTTATATATATATATATATATATATATATATATATATATTGATATATGAATATTGGATGCGCTTCTAATCAAACCGACAGTGTCATATGTGGTTTGATACATGCTAAATTGTACACACATGGCTTCAAATCACCCCGTATAACGCATTTTTCTGCATCGTCTCTCCCGTTGTTTCGGAAACAACGAAACCGGCCTACCTACATTTCCAGCACATTGAATAACACCGATTCCGCCGTCAACGACAACCATGACAACAAATAGTCGCATCCCAAACGTATGATTTACGTGCGTGAAAACCATTTATCGATTGTTCGTGTGGCTCTCGTTCCCACGTATGTGATAGGCCTATTAATACGTATTTACTTACACGCCGAAACCCCATACAGCGCCTACTTTGCTGCTGATTGATATGGAAATATCTCTTCGAGAGGTTTGAATTTATGTCGGCTGCGGGCTGGAAGTGGGGAATTAATGTTGGGTAATTTCTGCGACTGGGAATCAATTGGGATGCTGAATGGGATGCGAGATGTGAAAGGTGTCTGGATAATCATGAGAAGGTTGTGGAATTGAAGGGTTAATTTCATATGAAAAAATTACCATAGTTTGATTAGCAATTCTGTGAGATTTGTGTCTCTTCATTCTCCAACATTTCTTCATGTTGTGTGGCATGGAGCTTGGTGTTTTTACTCCATATAAAAGATTGTCAGCAAATCAGACGACCGATCTGGCCTTCTTGATCAAGAATCGATGACGTAGACCGTAGTAATAACTCAAAAAATTCGCCAGGTATCGTCACTCTCGCAGTTGAGATGACAGTCATGTGTTGCAAGTGGCTATGTCGTTGCGAATTCTGGTCTATTTGCTGAAAAAATCAGTTGATTGTTTTGAGCACTATATTATTGTGATCTCAATTCGAAAGCTCGGTTTAGAGGTAGTATCACAATTCAGCCGAATATTATTCACGTTAATGCGTGTGAGCGAATAGAAGTGAGAATTGTGATCAAATTTTATGAATATGTGAAGTGAGAAAATGCCATTTTTCTGGTGATTGAAATCATTATTATTTTTTATAATCTATGGGTTGATCTTGAAATATCTAAAACACATATCATTGCATTTATAGAATATTCAGAACGCGTGCACAGTCTAGAATGTTGTTACCAGCAAACTTCTCCTGTGTTTTTTTTATGATCACTTCGGAATTTTTGAAATGGTTATTGAATATACTAGAACGTGAGATTATTCTTGGAGGTAGGTCATTGAAGATGAAGTTTGTTTTCATCAAACGTCAGATTGATCTGGCGTTCTATTCTCTGTTCTTACCAAAAGTGATTTGTATTGGCAACAACGTGTTCCATGGATCGAGTGATCTCGAAAATTTTTAGGAATTTCATCCACAAGCGCACCCTTTTTAACAACTACACTCTGTCTACAGGTTTGTCTGAAACAATATCGCAACATTGAAAGCACTAGTATATAGCCATCTTACATCGAACCAATCATGCATCAAGCGATAACCAGGCTTCCTGAAGGCATGTAATTTGTCCACTATTATGGAGATTTCCACTATGGGTGGCACAGCAACCCTTAAATAACAAGAAACATTTTCATCCAGAAAAAAACGGAATACATGCATTTTGTCCCATTGAAATAGTTCAAAAAAATTTACTGGATATTCCACGTGTTTTATGTGGAGTTCATTCACTAAGATATTATTGAAACAAATCGTAAGGTGGAATCAGAAGGGATATAGATGTCTATCGGATATTGTATAAAGCGCAATAATAGTCCATCAAACTGCTGGGCATCTTTCTGAGTCTATTACTTTTAATGTTATTGAATGGAAGTGGCCATTACTTGATGAAAATCCATATTAAACTAATAATATACAGTTGCTTGTGAGATTTTCACATATAAGGGTTTACCAAACCGCGACACGTGTTTCGCTATACAATAGCCTAAAGCAGGAACTTCAAAGTAATCTTATTTTTGTAATATTTCGAATTCATACAACATTATATCCGACGGTCACTAAGAATATAGTCCGACAACTAATTAATTAGATTAATCAATGGTCCGACGTCACATCCTTATTAGTACAATTTCCTGGAAAGAACATATTCAACAGAGGCGAATTATTCAACTCAGTATGATCATTCATTAGGAACTGTGAATGTTCACCCTTATTAATTTACAAATTCTCAAAAAGATTGAGTTTCAAATCCTTCCCTTGAAAATGAAGGATTTCAAATTCGTGGTTGGACTCATGTCCCTCTGTAATGAAGTGAGATGCATACTTAGAATTTGTCTAACCATATTGGAAACTACTTCTGTGTTCTTCTACGCGTGTATCGAATGTTCTTCCCGTTTGACCGACATAAAACTTAGGACATGCACCACACAATAATCTATAAACTCCCGATCTATCTGATACTGAACTCTTTGTTGTTTTTGATGTGAGAGCTCAAAGTATTCTTTGTTTTATATGCAACCATCAAATCGAAGATTGCTTGGTCTTCCTCTTTTTCTTCTCGTTGATATTGAGTGCTTGTCGAGTTATGCTAATTTTATTTCCATGTCCAATCCATTTCCATTTTTTCCCTTAGAATGTTGTTACATTTTTTTCTTGTTTTGTTCTGTTCCACAGGCCTTCATTCGTTATTATGTCTGCCTCAAGTGCATTCACGTTAAAGATAGAGTGCTCGTAAACAAATCATGTGATGCGTCGAGTAGATCAGGGCAGGGCTTGGGACTACTGAAAAGAAGTATTTGGCGTTTTCATTGAATTCATTCACTGAATCCACAATTTGGGATCGACTTCTTTTTTTTTTTTGGGGTGGAGACAGTCACCCACAATACTCATATACACTGGTTCTACATACGCCTGTATGACTGGCTATTTTCGTGAGAACAGGATCAACCAAACTTTCTGGATTTTCATGCATTTCATCTTTGTATACGTTGAGATCATATTCTTTGATATTTGATATCGATATGATCGTAGCAAGTCAATTTCAGTTGAAACTGAAGTCATGTTCATGAAACTAAGCAAAAGGATCGAACAAATTCATACGGAGAAGTCAAAGAAATATATCAAATGAATATTCATCAACAGAGAAGAAACATATCTTCAGGATTTTTTTTTTTTTAAACTTTGAATAGCCGGAAACTTTATCCATGTGTTCTTAGTTTTTGAGAGCATTAGTATTCCGTTTGTGACGAATATATATATCTGATATCTCTTGGTCTTGGGAACTCGACATCCTATGAATTTCGAATGAATTTGCTTTTATGTTTAATGTTGGTAGTGGCTTCATTTTGAATATGGTAAGGAGTAGACAGTTATCAGAGCATGGGCATGAAATTAAAAAATTAGGTTCTCAAGATCATCACATATAAACATGTTTGCTGGAGGTCAAAAATGTATGATCTATGAAGATACCTACAACAACGCAGTCATTAAAATTATAAAAATTTACTGCTTTTATGTTCTTTAGGGAAATGTCAAATATCTTGACTTCGGGGGGTCTAAGACTCCTCGATCCCACTTAAACTCTCATATCGTAACAAACTGAAGACAACGGTTGTATGGATGGAGATATGGAATTTATAGCCATAAGAGGCTGGGACGGTGTGTAAAATTGTATCGGACCAGTACGATGTTCAATCAAAAGGTGCGTTCGATGGGACAGAATATACCATGCATGTACTCCAGCACATCTCTCACATGTGTATAGTTTGATCTATCAATGATCGTAATGAAAAGTAGAAAGTATATGCATAGCACGTTTCCGCTCTGAAAAACTGTATGCTGATAACATATACTGACAATGTTAAATTGATATCTGAAAGCTATGTCGCCCTTATGATGCTAACACTACGCCACTGCCTTCTCCGATCTTGAACCCAACACAACTGAATTCACTCACTTCCGAGATAGACGAATCACCTGACGCTTGAAAAATCTTTGGAATCTTGCCGTGTATCTGTTGACAGTTTCGCGCGATATGAACTTGACGAGTTGTTATCGTATCCATCACTCAAATTGTCATATCCGTGAAAATTGGCATCGTTAAAGGTGAAAATCAGTCATGATCCGTGAGCAAGGGTGTGAATTGAACGAGTTTTAACTAGCAATGATAATAAAGTATTTTATTCAAATATTTAGTACCTTTTGTTTATGTATGATCATTGATGAATTGATGGTTCAATTCATTCACAAAAAAAGAAGAGTCTGCTTCAATTGGATATTATTGCATTCTGACACTCAGACAAGCTTGTTTCACTCAGAGAAAAATATATCTTGAGCTCATCAGTGGGCATATGGATGAATCCACAGAACACAGGAATAAAAATGTAACAGCTGCCTTTCCGGGTGACATTTGAAAGCTTCAACAACAACCGCCGAAGGCGCTGATGGCGGTAACTTTTTTCCAGTTGGAGTGAAGATACTGAATCTTTAATTTCTTATGAAGTAGCAATTGACCTTGACGTGTATCTGACATCTTACGGCATTTTTGAACTTTTGAATACTTTGGAGCATAACTTTCAAGGTTATTTCAACGGAATAGTTTTCTGCCAGTTATGAGTTGTTCTTTATCCAATAGTAGAAGACTATGTTTTCTAAAGAATGCGCGGAAAAGTCATCGTTTATTCCAAGAATGACCCAGTGATTTTCTGTACTTGGATCGAGTGAGTGAAACTATCATTAGTAGATTATACCACGAGTCAATAATAATAGTCTTTATTGCGGGTAGTATACTCTACTTTATCCACGACTTATTTATTTATCATGAATAAATGATTCTTCAGTTTCATTCATCTCAATACAAATACACAAAAGTGGTAATTCTATAACCACACATGTTAAATTTAAAGCACGTTAAATTTTTTCTCCATAACATTTTACGTATGTTTTGAATTTTTACGTGCCTTTAAATTCAACATGGCCATGCAGAATTACCCCTAAACACTACCTACGCGTTTGACAATGACACTTTGGAGTTTGGATATCGTTTCCATGGTAGTAATCAATTCGAGGAATTTTGTGATAGGACTCCAAGAGGGAATAAAGACTATTTCTATTAATTTCCCGTCATAATTCACTAAGAGATCAATGTATGGCCACATAGTGTAGAAAACATGAGCATAATACGTATTAGTCGAAAAAACAATATAAAAATCTTTTCGAAATCAGGTTATTAACCCTTATTTGGAATGACATCAAAAGTTGCCGAATACTTACTACAGTCTATTAGCTGTAATGTCAATGAATCAAGCTTGAAAGCAGTGTTGACAATAGAATTTTTCACAGGAAATGAATAATGTTTGAGCTTCAAAACACTCATAATGGTATATTATGTAACAAGGGGAATAAGTGACCGATTACGCACGAGCGACGAGCGAAAATTGTGAGTACGAGGCGTTACCGAGTGCGGTATTAATTTATTTAATTTATTTTCACTTTTTTTTTATTTTTATTCATTTATTCTTTTTATTGTTATAATTTTTATTTTTAATTGCACACATAATTGGCCTTTTCCTCGAGTTGCGTACTGTACTTTTTCTACTCCCAACATTTCACTTTGCTGTTTGTTTCCTGCCTAAAGACGAGTTTCCACTAGGCGGATAATTGGAAAAAGATTTTCAGTGTTACAATTACATTGGATGATTTCAAACTGAAAAATTTTACCGCCAATTTCATTGCGGATATGCAAGTAAGTTGATGATGGTTCAAATTTTTGCGGATTCCACTACATTTATAACCTCAAAATATGAATTATAACCTTGAAATTTATTTGAATATCTTTTGTTTCGAGATTTTCAATGGAATTTTTCACTGATATGGACCATAGCAATGATTATTATGATTACCTACCTCAATATGATCATTGGAGAAAGTCTAACATTTTATGAATATTATATAAAAGGAAAAGGAAAAGACAGCACAGATTTTGGGTAAGGGATATTTTTAAGCGTAGGAGTGCAAGTGGGCATTTCCATTGTTTGATACGGGAAACTATCAACATCAACTACACACTTTTTTTACTGAATTTAGTGTATTTTCAAAAGTCCCAAGAAATTTTTGCTGACTATAAACTGGCAATGGCAGCATATCTTTTCAGCCGATTTTCAAATCCGCTTCTGATTTTCCGCCTTGTGGAAATCCGTCTTGAGTAACTCCTCAGTCGCTGATTAGTCCTTTTTATTCTAGAGACATTCACGAAGAACCTTTCAGCTTTTATAGATAGCAAAGGTCTAGTTGTCGCGGGCTCTCGGACTATAAGTATTTATTGCATTCGATTTATTGTCGAACTGGGCCTTGTTTAATAATTTAACGTCATTTGTAGAGAACACTCAGATTTGGCACTAAAAAAAACTATGCAATACTGATTTTTTTCTCTTTGACGAGGTCATTACTCCTCAATTCAGGGGCAGAAATTAGACAGCAACAGTCTGGGAAGTTCTCTATGAAAAAAAAATACTGTTTTTCTATCAGCTACCGTGCTGGGTAATCGCACGTTAAAAGGTAAGGCCTCGTTGATCCATTGCTCGCACAAGTTTCGACTTTTGAGGGTTGACGTTCGTCAGCTGGTTAACGAAAACGAACAATTTTTTTTTAGCTATCACTTTACAATGTCGCATAAACTCTCGTCTCCCACTAAGCAGCACTCCTGAAATACTCTCAGATGCTGCAGAATCTCCGGGTTCAATTTATCACCTGTAATTTGTTTTTTAATGTGATTGTATGGCAACTTTATGGAGAATAAGTGCTCTCGCTGCTAATGGGCCAATCAATTCTTGGAGGAGGGGAGAGAATGACACAGAGTGAACACTTTTCACGTGCCATTTAGAGGCAAAGTTCCACCGGGCAAAGAAAAATACTTTTTCACTACTCGATCATCTATCTCTCTCTCTCCCTCTCTCTCTCTCTCTCTCTATATATATATATATATATATATATATATATATATATATATATATATATATATATATATATATATATATATATATATATATATATATATAATAGCATGAAGATTCTCACGGACGAAGTATGATGAATTGTGTTTTCGGGTTTCATTCCGTGTTCTGTGGTTTTGATCCTCTGAAGGATAATTATTGTCACAACGTTTCGGCATAGTCTCATTCGCCATCTTCTAGGTGATGATCGAGCTAATAAACATTAGCGAAATATTGAGATCAAGGATAAATGAGTTTTATTAGTAAACAGACCGCAAACCTGAGAACTTCCAAATCTAGTTCATAAAGTACGGTCGAAGAATACATCACTATATATATATATATATATATATATATATACAAATATATCTATATATATATATATATATATATATAGATATAGATATATTTGTGTCTATATAAGGTTGAAGAGAGTCGAGGTCTTGTCCGAATTACGTACTTCAAGTTCGTGTTCGTAATACCTGTTCGTGTATTCGTCTGTCCTATCTGTCGTCTGTGATTCGTTGGGTATTATACCTCCAGGTGGGCGCCAAGAAAGAGGATATTTGATATTCGAACAATTTTCAACGAATTGAAGCACATCCTTGAAGTTCGCATGCTTTTTTATCTTCATTTGTTTTTTTTAGATAACTACATCTTTGTTGCAAAGATATTCAACATTATTCTATAATTCCTCAATTATTATTTCGAACGAGGTAAATGATCCACTAATCATACTGTGATTTGGTTATAGCTACTCCCAATACGTAGCAATAAGGTTTTGATTCACACGGTAGAAAAAAAAATTCGAATATTATAACTAAGACCTATTTGTGCAGTACTTCCATTTTTCAACAACCTTTCCCAATGGAATCATCCTATATTTTTCAAATGGGAGGACTTTGTTCTTGAACACATTTATTATTTTTCTACCAAATGTCAATCCATATGCATGTAAGTCAGTTTTCAAAGGAAGGTATGTTTTAGATAGGAAAATTTGGGCCTTTTCTGAAAACGTTATTGAACGCTTTTCAATCCTTATAAATGATTCATGTAGTAGTAATTTTTTTCAATCTAGAATAATTTATCCTATGTCTAGAGAAAATAATAACGTCTCATCAATCATTTTCAAAAAAAAGTGGAAATATTGCTTTTCGATTGATTAATTAATCTGTGACTTCGCCTAGTTCAAAACACTAGGGAAGGATTTCATCGATTCTGCAACAAACAAAATTAGATATCTCTGAAACACAGAAGTTTCTCTATATGGTCTCTACCTATGTATTACATAGCAACCACATACCTCAGATTGCAACCCAGATAACGCACATAGGCGGCGTTGCCGAAATGTCTATTTTAGTTCTGTATTGCCTTAAAAAATTCTGCTGAAGAAGAGCTTATTTGAAGATGTTCCGGAATGGTTTGGAAGCTGGAATTCTGGGAAAATGTAAAATTTGTATTGATCTAGAATTTTGCGAAATCTTATAACCGGGAGCAGATGGCTCAAGAAAGCATACCTGTCTTTCGATTGTACAACTAATAAAAAAAAATCTCATTTGTTGCACACTGTATGAACCTCACTGTATACTCTTTAATTTTCACACGGTACGTGGATAATAACCATTGCTTTTCAACTGATCAGCTTGGTATTTGGATCGCCCTCATCTAAGAAAAATGCACCACACGCCAAATATTCAAAGCTCATACAGATACTTCTGATAATGTTCACTCAACACTTAATGACGACACCTTGATAGAAACTCCAGAGAAACTTCAATTAGTTTCGGATCCAATTATGTTAGTGGTATGCGCTTCAAACTTACTTCTATTTCGGTTCGGAAATGTTCATGTACGTTGAGTCAACCTTCCTCGAATAATAATAATTATAAAAGTAACAATACAATGTGAAGTTTCTTGATGAAATGAGAAAAAAAGTAGAAAGTAAAGTACTCTCCCACATATGTGTTCAGATACATGGTGAAAAACCGATTTTAGAATTCAACGGATCTTCACCAAATATATTACACATATGAGAGGATGAAAAAACCTGCTTGAGAATGCTATTGTATAGTGATACGTGTGACGTATTCATTAAACTATTGTTGAAAAGGATCGTACAGAAAACTGTAGTATTTCGTATTAGATATAACTGTATGTAGTTGAAGATGTAGACATATAAATGGTTACTCGTAAAAACAGGTTCAAATCGCGTTATGTTCTTACAGATCATACATTTTTTGATATATTTGGTTATACTGAGCATCGAAATTGGGAAAAAAATGTGAAACCTAATTCGGTCTTCTCTACAAATTATCCAAATGAGATACAGGTCCATTTTATTGTACAACTTCATCACTTTTCGAATAAAATTTCTGTTGTTCGTAACACACAAAATTTGTTTTTCTTTTGATCATAAAACAACACTCCCCCTTATTTACTCCTTCGCAACATTTTCAATAAAAAAAATGATTGCTTCAAAAAAGTCCCCTTCTTCAAGTCATCAGTATCTCAGTTGTGAACAATAACAACGAGGGCGGCAACATTGCGAATAAATCAGTATTGAACTAATATCCTAAACGAATTGTTGATGATTAGATTTTCGATACAATGATGGCGTTTTCTGTTCAAGAATTTTGCAAACAAGTAAATAAGGGCTTGTGTGGTGTTTTCATAAGGAAGGACAAAGTTCGTATGTATTTCATGCTCACCTGGTAAACACTGTACTATTCTGTAACAATCAAAACTGTATACTTATTTTAGGACTGGTCTGTGCTTTCACAGAAAGGCAGCAGGTTCATATAAATATAGTAAAATCAATTCTATTCAAAAATACCTCTCTCAATATTCCAAATATTACAGATGAAGAAAAATAAAATCGCCATCTAAAACACTAGACGAAGACCAAACGTAGTCATCCTGTATATACTTCATTCTCCGAAATCATTCTTCTAACAGAGTAGTTTTTTTGAGTGAAGAAATAGAGATCAAAGCACACTGCCACAGCCTCCCGCAATATCGATTTCCAATTATTGTTATAACGACACTCAAAAAGCTTTTTGAAATCACAAATTGTAAACCAAGATTCCCGTCTACTTCTTCCACTGTCAATTTGATTTGTTTCGTTCCAATTTGGCAATATTTTTTCTGGGATATCCGCTCGGAATGTCTGATCCTTAATTACGATTTAAATTACTTTTTGAACGAATCCGGTTTCCCGCAATGTACATTTGTTCCATTTATAGGGAAACGATTCAAGAAAGTGAATCATTGCATGATTATGTTGGTTAATTATGGCATCTGGTTTTACCCTGAGCTAAGTGGTCATAAACGGGAAATCTACCGCGTGGGTATTGAAAATAATGGCTTCGGGCCAATAATAATAATAGTGATTCTCTCCTTCATATTTCTTTGAGTTGTGATCCTACCGTAATCTGGAAAATTTAAGAATTTGAATTGAAATCTGTACAGGCGTAGTAGGACAGACTTCTGAAGTTTCTCCTGGACAGAACAGGTCTCCCAACTACCCCAAATATCACTTGCCCAATTTCAACAGAATCGGTTAAAGTATTATTAGGATATTCAGGGAAAAACAATTTCTCACAAACGTTGACACCCTGTATCTTGAAAACGATTGCATTACTGGACCAATGTTTTTATGAACTTGCCGGCTGAGAATTACTCAAGGAAACATCCCTTCATCACGTTTGACCATGTATCTACTTACATAACACCCTGTGGCCGTAGTTCTCGATAGTATAGAGGTAGTGTGGCAGTAAGCACGTCCACCTACCAAGCGGAAGACTGGGTTTCAATTTCCCACCGGGGCATCGTGCTGGGAATCACTCGTTAAAAGGTAAGGCCTCGTGGATCCATTGCTCGCACAAGTTTCGTCTTCTGAAGGTTGACGTTCGTCAGCTGGTTAACGGAAAACACCATTTCAACCTACACCATTGTTTAAACCATTTCAAACTATCTTACAATCCAAGGTAGTGCAGGCAAAGAGTACCTTGAGGGGTTTTTCTAGGTTCGACCAGACCTTCAACTTATGATTGATCCGATTAATTTCCTAACATCAATCTAAATAGCGGCCTGAATGGGATAGGCCCTTTGTCACTTCATGTATCTGTCAGTTTGCATTGCCAATATGAAAAAATAGCACTGAATGTTACCAAGATGAACGCCTACATTATTACAATTGATATATGATTTCATTCATTTCTAATAATTGATATTGTGATGAATCGCCTTCCCACTCAACTTGTTTCCAACAAATTTACCATAGAAATAACTGAATAACTAGAGCGCTGCAATTCAATCGCACCCAAAAAGATTCATGCAATTCGAAAAAATGTCATGAATATAATAATATGCAATTTTCTGGAGTTGCAGCGACAAATTGTATCGTCGAAACAGGCCATACATTTTTTATTCTGCCACTTCTATACTCTCAAATGTATCGAGCAGCCCCGTGTCATGCATATTATTGATCAGCCTTGGATTGTTTTCACTAATTTCATCATCATTGACCACGACACAGTGGCCTTTTCTACCCCGTCGTATCTGACGTGACCATAATGTTCCTTGAAGCGGATGTGCATAGCTCGACGACTCTGGTTTATGTATTGTTCACTGATTCAGTGACATTAGCGGTGGTGGTGGTGTTTGATGAATCCAGATCGTATTTTCGGAACGTTCTTCTGTCATTCTTCATTGAAATCTCCTGTACTAACGGGCCTATACCAAAGTTACTTTCACCAGCACGCGACAGATTATTGCTTTCCCCAGTTCTTTCTGCCCTATTCCGGCGTTTCAGTGGCCGATCCAAATCCCCCAAGGTATTATTCGTTCAAATTACATCTAATGAAGTTCGGGTAGATGAAAAAATATTGGTCAATCTGTTTGACTGAAGGGATTGCTTGAAAACAATTGGATGTGATCTGAAACCCCTTTTAGTTGGAGCGTTTGGGAAAGTTCTGTTGGAAAAAGTAACGAAAAATTGACAAGAGGGAACCGATTGAATAATCAAAATTGAGATCTACTTTCGGTAGAAATATGATTGAGTCCAAATTTGTCAGGAACGAAAACTGAGTTTATATCACAAGTGGCACTCGAGAAGAATGAAAATGCTTCAAATTCTATCAAATTCTTCTCCTTGACCGTCACTCTTGAACTTCAGACTCAGTATGCGTTTTTGATGGATTCGACCCTGATGATGGTAATATACTGAAACTGATATAATAAGATATCACAATTTCATGGGATGATTCCTTCCATAAGGGGTAAACATGGAAATAGTGGAGTTGAATCCTGGTCAGTTCCACAACTGGAAGGTCTTCGCACCAAGGAAGAACTTCTGGAGGAAAAGCATATTTTCGAACTGTATATTGTCTGTAACTCTCGCAAATCGGAATTTTCATGTTCGACATGGTTTTAATAATAACAGTGATTTATTCCCTAACAGTTTATAAATAGGAAATTTTTATGTGATACATTTATTTAAAAGCTCAATCAGAATTGTTTATTACTCGAAAATAAAAAAAATAAAATAATGTTTCAATAAAAATTATTCTAACAAATGACGCTTCATAGCAAATTTGAATCTGGTCATTTGAGAAAAACATTTTATTCTAGTGGGTAATCCATTATTATGTGATAAGACCTTTATAAAAAATAGATTTTCTGGAAAATTTCGTCTTGAGATTTTTTGTTAACGAATAATTGAACTGCCTTGTTTTGTGGTTATGTACACTGTTAGATTTAAAAAATTTCATAATAGAATGTTTCTTATTAGTCACAATAGAATGCAAAATAGTACATATTTTCAGTTTATGAATAGAATTGATGGCAAGGAGACGATTTGGTTTATAATTATTCCTTGTTGGTTTCAAATAAGGTAAATGAAAAATGCATTTAATTGCTTTATTCTGTAAAGACTTCAGTGGTTTCAGAATTGTATTCGAAGCAGTACCCCATATGCTGATTGAATATTGTAATTTCGAATAAATCAGTGAAAAATGAATTGATTTCAGATATTTCAAAGGTATATAGCTCCTTATCTTGTACAAAATTTCAATGACTGGTGATATTTTCTTTCGGATCAGATCAATTTGAATATCCCACGAAATATTTTCATCCAAATTCGGACCTAGAGATTTTATATTATATGACCTGCTAATTTTTTGTTGTCCTACCAATAAAAATTTCGAATGTGATGAAATGGGTTTTTTATCAATGAACAAGAAAGATGATTTTCCGAAATTTGAAGTAAGTTTATGAACATTGAACCAAATAAATATTTGTTTCAAATCATTTTTCATTCGACATTGGATCACTTGCAAAACTTAATTGAAATATATCAAAGTTGTATCATCAGCAAATGATATCAATTTTCCAGCGATGTTCAATTCTGAAATTGAATTAATATATATTAGAAACAGTAGAGGTCCTAGTATGGATCCTTGTTGGACTCCACAAACAATGTTTTCCAATGAACTCTCGCAGTTTTCCAAAGATACAAATTGTTTCCTATCATTCAAATAATTTCGTAACCATAAAAATGTATTACCTCTGATACCTATATCGAATAACTTATTCAACAAGATCTCATGATCAACAGTGTCGAAGGCTTTACAGAGATCTGATGCCAGACCGTTGATGAATTATTTTTTGTCGTTTTTTTCTCCAAATCAAAAAAAAATCACAACTTCTAAGATCAAAAAAATTTACAAACAGTCTTTGTTGATAGATACGTATATATCATTCAGAGACGTTTTATTCATTGACAAAAAGGAAGAAATTTTCCAACTGAAACAGCTACTCCCCTTTCTGGCGACGACGGGCAGTGGGTAACATAGAAATCACTTTTTCTTGCTCAATTAGATGCGCAATCTAACTGCAGAGTCAAATCTCAATAATATTGTTACGATATTTCGTTCATTGAAACTCCAAACAACCCTTCAATATTTTTATTACCACTCTTTATCACAATACAATACAATCACTTTAAACTGCTGCGCTAACTATCCAACGCTCTGTACTAAAACTCTTGGTACTAGAAATTCTCTACTTCGACTTCTGCAATACTGAAGTTCTCTCCGATAAAAACTCTGAAAATCTCTTCGCCTCTCCACTAACCTAGAGACTCTGATGACTATTTCCTGATAACTATCCCCTTACACTTCAACTTCTGCATTTAGTAATACCAAAGTTCTCTCTACTAGAAACTCGAAGAACTATCTGCAAATTACTCTCTGCCGTCGCGATGAAGTGTCTCCCCTTTCACACTTGCGTACGCCTATGGAGAATCTTCGAGAGGGGTCTCCATGTATCGAATTCTCTACGCGCACGGCGATTTCCTAGAAAATGACGTTCTCTCTTCGACCCCTCATATTGTTTTGCGTTTACGAGCGATAGGGCCGGCGCTAGGAGATTTCGTAACATCTATTGATGAACCTAACTTCCGATGCGGCCTCTGAGTAAACATTTCTGGGGTATCTACTGAAGGTTTTTTTTTGTTTCAGGTAAACAATCTGCTGCTGCTTTTGAATATCTGCTAGTTCCCGCAAAGAAGAGGAAAGTAGTTCGAAAGGTCAGAGTATCTGTACATTATTCGATTGCGATCTAGTTGATATACTGAAAATAAATATTTGAGGAACGAACTATGTCAAATACTATTGAAATATTTCATAACTCAATTATTTACTTTGCCCACACGAAGATAATGAGGGCGAAAGCCAGAAACAACTAGCTTTTCTGTCGCCTTTGAACTTATGATCGAGTATTTGATGATTTATCAAGTTTTTACCATATATACAGCATATCATGGAAGTAACGCAGAAAATTCATAATTTTGAAACGGAATAACTTCGAAGGAAAACCTCAGACAGGTCGATCAAATTCATTTTGTGACATTAATGAGAATATAGAACGTTTAAGATTATTCCAGTTTATATTTTTCTAATTTCTCCACATTCATTGTGATTTTTCTTCAGTTCATTTCTGTCAAATAGGTTCATGAAAAAATTAAAAAAAAAAACATTGAAACTTTTATAATATGTCTCTGAACTTTAGAATACAATGGTGAGAAATCAACGATCGGATCTCCGATCGGAGATGAGTAAGCCTCTGAAGAAGCTGGCCACTCGCGCTAGCAAAACGTCAGGAAGAAATTCCAAAAAACGACGGCCTTCAAGTCCGAAGAGAAGTAGTTATACCAATAACCTCGGCCACGAAAGCCTCAACCAAATATACAATCACGAACACGAGCAGATTTTTCTACTTCTCTGTCTTCCAATATTAATGGAAAAAGTGGAACATATAACGTATAACGGCCGAATATACCGGTTATGTAGATTACTACGCTCCGAAGCGGGTAATTCAAATATTTAAAAAAAAATGTATCGGTTTTTCATTTCAGGTGATAAAATTTTTTTTTCAGAAACGATTTCGTAGAAATTTTCAAGAGCTATAAGAATATGTGAATAAAATTACTTAAGATTCCTCAATTTTCAAATGGAGAGAGTTCAAAACACTTGACTAAGGTGATGTTCGATCGTAAATGTAAGTGTTAAACGGCTATATCTTGCCGAATATTCACTTTACAAAAAATCTACATGAAGAAAACTTTTTGTCGTTGAAAAAGCTACAACTGAGTACTTATCGTTTTTTTTTTCATATATTTACTATTTTGAGGGATATTTATAAAAAAAGAGTTAAAAACACAAAATTGAAAAAAATCGATTTCTCTTTAAACTCCAATTTTTCTAAACTTAGTCATTTTAAATTGGTTAAACTTCGTGGGTGTATTAATAGTTCATATATAAAGGGAATCACAGAAGGGTGGCTATCAATTTCAATTAGATGGTACTTTGGAGGTTGTTTTCACATATTTTTTTGGAAAAAAAAGCGGGTACCGCTCTTATTTTGATCATTGGTCGGTCAATTTTCATGCAAGGAAGACATTATTTCATTCGTTTGAAAGCTCTAATCGAATAGTTTGAAAAAGATTCCATGAGCTTTCTTCGAAAAATGCAAATTTTTCTAGTAATTTCGCTTTAAATCTTCCAGTTTATACATTTGACGAAAAAAGCTAAGCATTAATTTGCTGTATCTCAGTTCGAATGTGTCGTAGGGAAATTATAGAGAAAGCATTGTTTTTGTTTTTCCATAAGCTACAATTTGCCTCTTCACACTTTTTTTGATGAAATGCATAATTTTAGAGTTATTCGCAAAAAAACATTCAGAAAAGTCGATTTTTTCGTCAAAAAACTGTTACTTTCAACTTCGAATAACACAAAAAAAATTACTTTTTCGAAAAAACGCATGAAACATTTTTTTCTTAGAACTACTTTTTCCGTCGATTGCTACATTTAAAATGGGGTGGTAACCACCCCCAAGGCTCTAGCGTACAGCTTCATTATATAAAAAATGATCTTTGAGCTATTTCGTACCTTCTGTGAAGATTTCAGGTAAATCCATGGTGGACGAAAGAACTACATGAGATGAAAAACGTTTCTTTGTTAATAGTCAATCCACAGAAAATGTGATATGCACATGCCTTTGTTGTAAACCTCCCTCACTTGAAACAGAAGCCTAATTATATACGGTATAATCGGATTTCAATCACGGTTTGCATCACTATGGGCGATTTCGAGTATGTATCGCACAGGCAATTCACAATAGGTCAAACATAATTGGAACATTATTACCGAATATTTATTAAAGCGGGAGGTACTGTTACTCATTAAATCATTGAAAACGAGCACTGTTTTGATCGTTTCCCAATTTCACTCCACTAAACAAATAGATGGAATTATGTTTGTAATTGTTGTTAGCAGTTAATATCAGGGCTTCTGTCTGTTTTCAATATCAATCCCAACTCATAGTGATTGGTAGGGAAATGAGAAAAAAGTGTTTCAAACTAAGTCAAAATTCCGATTTTTTCGGTCAGGATTCTGTTAGAAAAAAATGCCTTTTCTGGCTGATACCTCACCAATTATTGTGCAAGGATCCTGAAAAAAACATATTTGCAGCTACTTCTTTTCTATCGACTTGAAAAATACTAGATTCATCGCATAATATTTGAAGGGCCTACACATATAAGATGCACGGTTTGACGACTTTCTTACGATATTATTTCTGAATTGTTCAGTAAGAGCCAAATGAGGTCAGCATTTTTCCGAAAAATCTTCTCCATCGCAGGAATTTTCGCTTGCACCAAAATAATAACAGTTATAATGAATCTCTCACTAATTATAATCGAAGTGAGCTGAAACAACTGCAAGTGCGGACATAGGCGCCGGAACTTCAAAATTACTATGGGGGCTCGGTATATATATATGTTACCGGCAAAGTGTAATATCAGGCATTGTATAGAATACCTAGGCATTCTATACATTGCCAAAAGTAAGCAGGCAAAGTGTGAAATTTTAAACATTTCATACTTTGCCTAGGCATTCTTTAGAATGCCTGCTGGAGTTCAGGCAGAGTTAAAAATCTGTCTGTTTCATTGTTTTCAAGTAAAGGTTAACCTAACCTAACCCAAGCTAAGAAAATGAAAGCTAATTATTCACTAATATTTCACTTTTAAATTTTACTCTAGTGAAATATGAGGATTTTCAGATCCTATGTTTAATACATTTCATGTTTGTTATTTGCAATAAACAATTTTTAACAATGTTGTTCATTTTATACTTTGCCTGCAAAACTTTCGACATTCTATATAATGCCTAGGCATTATACACAATGCCTGGGCAAAATTTGAACAATTGTTAAGAAATGAGTTTATTTCATACTTTGCCTGGATTCACTCGGCAACATATGTATTTATATATATATATATATATATATATATATATATATATATATATATATCCCAATAAAATAGGTAAAATAAAGCCAGTGTATTATAACATCATATATTTAGGTGATGTTCACATATATACAAAAAACACAAAGTGAATACTAATCCAAAACGACCCGAGTACAACATGTTCAAAATAATAAAAATAATTTCCAAACTCTTCGGTGAAGTATAGAAAAAACAAAAAAAAAACTGATAATCACAGCCAGTTTCAAACCTCAAATGCCAAATGGCGAGTCTGAGTACTACAAAATTGTTGTTGTTGTTTAAAATTGTTAAAGAAACAAATATCCAATTTCTGCATGAACTATATAATATATATGTAACAAATAGGATTAAAATTATAATTTTACTCATGTTAGAAGGTCTGCCGTCTTTGGTTATTTTTTAAAATGAAAATATTTGCTATCTCGTGATTACTAACTTCTTTAAAAAGGAGCTCTGTAGAAGTTCAAAATAGCACAATCGTTCAGTCTTTGCTGAATCATCGTGGACCGTGAATACGTTTCTGATTTGATATATCAGATATCACATCTTTTTATTTTTTATTATATAAACGGTATACGTACGCACCTTTGTTAATAGTGACTACGACTTTGAGTAACTGCGGCGATTTTGTCACTGACACTGTTGCCAGCGTGATAATGAAAATCTTCATAACCCGACCCCAATGAGACCGATACATAATTTGTTCTAAACAAAAAATTTTTGCTATGAGAGCAAACCAGAACTTCACTATGGGGGCTCGGCCACCATAGCCAATTCTCTATGGGGGCTGGAGCCCCCATTGCCCCCATGGTTCCGGCGCCCCTGAGTGCGGATAAGATTGGAGAAATGAGCATTCACCAAAGTTTGAACTGGGCACCTCCGCCAAAACCAAGAATGCTTTATCTCCGGAAAAATTTCGTAAATATTATTTCAAGCCGAGGGAGTTAGTAGTTTGGTAGTTTATTGGTTGGCTATGACAGAGAGGTCTTGGTTTCGTTCCCTCAGTGGAAGAAACTTTTTTACTCTCGAGAACTTCCCACAGTCCTATTGTGGACGGGTTTGACACGTGTCATGCTCAACAGAATAGCGAATAATCATGCTGCTCCTGAGGAATGGCGTCGAATATGAGATGCCTGATGTTCTCTATATAGACAATAGCCCATCCTCAAAATTTCTAGGGATATACATTGACATTTACCTCAGATTTGATGAGCACGTCAGATATCTGAATAAAAAGTTGGAAACCGGGTGTTATGCACTGTGGAACGTTGGTTTTTCCTCAGTCAAGGTTGTCTACTATGAACTAATCGATTCCCAATTGAGGAATGGTATACTTTTCTGGGGAGTTTGTAGCAAAAACTCATGCTTTCTGTATTTGTCATTCAGTGAGATGGCTCTGTCAAGCCAAATGAAGGGACTCATGTGAACTCCTATTCATTAAACCCAAAATTTTAACGGTCATTTGTATTTTTATATTAGAAACAGTAACAATCATTCACAGAAACAGGAATAATTACGAAGTCGTAAACACTGCATATGTCACTTGCCAAATCAACCTACTAAACAAGTCTATTCTGTAAAACGCCGTTAATGAACGATCCGTTATCAAACGACTGTCGGTAGCTAGCTCTCAACGATCCATGTGAACAATATGTCAAGAATAACCATAAAACTACTTCGAGTCGTTAGTCAACTGAACCAATTCTATTTCCAGTAACAAACGTTATATGATGTCGTTCACTACCGTCTTGCAACGATTTTATATTTTTATCTACACCCGTACTCTAATAATACACTTATATGCCCACCACCCGTTTTATAATGAAATCCATTACGATACAGATTTTCATTATGATACAGATTTTCAACCAATAGAAACCCATTATTTTTCAATCAAGCATGATGTGCAAGCTCTGCATTTTGACGTTTGTCAAGTCAAAATCAGTAGGTATTGAATTTTTGAAGAATTTAGTCAATTTTCGATAATCGAATGAAAATGTCTTATAGCAGTGATATAGAAGAATTACCAGCGACTCCTCCACAGATGTCTTAGACAAGAAAAAAATACAATCGAAAGGATTATATTTTTCATTCGACAAATGCAACACATATGTTGTTATTTTCGTTCAAATCGAATGTGCTTTCATGGCCGAATGGTCAGCGGCGCGGGCAGTGATTACAAACGTCCCGGGTTCAATTCCAGATCTCGGCAAAGACTTTTTTTCATTTTTTTTCTTCTCATTGTTGTATTTTCCGTGGTTATACCATTAATTATAATTCTGTAGAATTTTTCAAAGAAATACGATTGATTACCTACTATTATTGTGTTCAATATAAATACCTAATATTATAATATTTTTGGTTCTTCATTATTTATTGGGTGTAGATAAAATAGCGTATGCAACTCTCATGTAATGGTTATTAATACACTCGCATAAACCATACGAAACTCACCTTCGGCTCGTTTCGTATCCCGGTTTATGCTCATATATTAATAACCATCATTACACGATCGTTGCATAATATACTATTATCTACACCCGTACTCTAATAATACACTTATATGCCCACCACCCGTTTTATAATGAAATCCATTACGATACAGATTTTCATTACGATACAGATTTTCAACCAATAGAAACCCATTATTTTTCAATCAAGCATGATGTGCAAGCTCTGCATTTTGACGTTTGTCAAGTCAAAATCAGTAGGTATTGAATTTTTGAAGAATTCAGTCAATTTTCGATAATCGAATGAAAATGTCTTATAGCAGTGATATAGAAGAATTACCAGCGACTCCTCCACAGATGTCTTAGACAAGAAAAAAATACAATCGAAAGGATTATATTGTTCATTCGACAAATGCAACAGATATGTTGTTATTTTCGTTGAAATCGAATGTGCTTTCATGGCCCAATAGTCAGCGGCGCGTGCAGTGATTACCAACGTCCCGGGTTCAATTCCAGATCTCGGCAAAGACTTTTTTCATTTTTTTTCTTCTCATTGTTGTATTTTCCGTGGTTATACCATTAATTATAATTCTATACAATTTTTCAAAGAAATACGATTGATTACCTACTATTATTGTGTTCAATATAAATACCTAATATTATAATATTTTTGGTTCTTCATTATTTATTGGGTGTAGATAAAATAGCGTATGCAACTCTCATGTAATGGTTATTAATACACTCGCATAAACCATACGAAACTCACCTTCGGCTCGTTTCGTATCCCGGTTTATGCTCATATATTAATAACCATCATTACACGATCGTTGCATAATATACTATTATCTACACCCGTACTCTAATAATACACTTATATGCCCACAACTCGTTTTACAATGAAATTCATTACGATACAGATTTTCAACTAATAGAAACCCATTATTTCTCAATCAAGCGTGATGTGCATGCTCTGCATTTGACGTTTGTCAAGTCAAAATCGGTATAGGTATTGAATTTTTGAAGAATATAAACAAACTTCGATAATCATAACAAAATATCTGATACCAGCGATATGGGAGAATCACCTTCAACATCTTCACCGGCAGAAATACAGTTAGAATGATTACATTTTTCATTTGAAAAATGCATGATTTATTTCTTTATTTTTACAATCAAATTTTGTGAGCCCTCCGTAGACGAGCGGTCTAAGGCGCTGAGCTAGTTGAACTAGTTGGAAGAGACATGGGTTCGATCTTCTTTTTTTTTCGATCTTCTCTTCATTTCTCATCGTTTTATTTCTCGAAGTAATACCATTATTCGCCTATCAAGCGGAAGGCCGGGGTTCGAATCCTCGCCGGGCCACGGTGCTGGGTAATCACACGTTAAAAGGTAAGGCCTCGTTGATCCATTGCTCGCACAAGGTTCGACTTCTGAGGGTTGACGTTCGTCAGCTGGTTAACGAATACGAACAATTTCAGAACAATTTTTCAGAACAACAATTAAAATTTTGTAGAATTTTTCAGAAAAATTCGTTTAATTAGTATAATCGGTGCAATACATAAATAAATACAATATTTGTAGTTTTTCGCTATTTATCGGGTGTCGATAAAATAGCGTATGCAACTCCCATGTAATGGTTATTACATGATCGTTGCATAATATACTGTTATCTACACCCGTACTCTAATAATACACTTATATGCTCACAACCCGTTTTATAATGAAATCCATTACGATACAGATTTTCATTACGATACAGATTTTCAACCAATAGAAACTCATTATTTTTCAATCAAGCATGATGTGCAAGCTTTGCATTTTGACGTTTGTCAAGTCAAAATCAGTAGGTATTGAATTTTTGAAGAATTTAGTCAATTTTCGATAATCGTATGAAAATGTCTTATAGCAGTGATATAGAAGAATTACCAGCGACCCTCCACAGATGTCTTAGACAAGAAAAAAGTACAATCGAAAGGATTATATTTTTCATTTGACAAATGCAACACATATGTTTTTATTTTCAACTAAATTATATGAGCTGTCGTGTCCGAGTGGTCAAAGGCGCCGGCAGTGAATAGTTACGTCCGGGTTCAATTCCTGACCTCGGCAGAATTTCTTTTTTATTTTTTCTTCTTTTCATTTCTCATTGTTCTATTTTCCGTGGTTATACCATTAATTATAATTTTGTAGAATTTTTCAATGAAATACGATTGATTACCTACTATTATTGCGTTCAATATAAATACCCAATAATATAATATTTTTAGTTCTTCATTATTTATTGGGTGTAGATAAAATAGCGAATGCAACTCTCATGTAATGGTTATTAATACACTCGCATAAACCATACGAAACTCACCTTCGGCTCGTTTCGTATCCCGGTTTATGCTCATGTATTAATAACCATCATTACACGATCGTTGCATAATATACTATTACGGAATCAGATTCGACACAAATATCGTTAATTTAACGATAGTAGTTGGATAACGACATCGCTATGAGTTACAGAATAGACTTCTAGGACCATTGTCAAATATGGTAAAGAGCCCAATAATCTATAGCGGAGTCAAGATATATTAGGAAACGACTAAAGAGCATATGGAGAAACAAGGCATACTATAATTCAGAGGAATATCTTGGGGACATCTTGCTCTGATGAAATTCTGCAACCTCCCCAGCTGTATTTCCCTTCTTTAAAATCACCTCGCACCTTAATAATTTACTCGACTTTTCAAAATATTTGCATCATTATGCATCAATTTTGTACCTTAGTGCCATGAAATTTCATTCTGAACTACTTTTTGAGGACATTGGGTTTGTTAAAAATGAAATATTTCTCAGATATAATAAACATATTTTCAATCAATATTCTTGATGGAAGGAATAGCTCTAGCCTCATATTGTCGATGAAAGCATTTGAATTGAAAACAGTTTCATTCCATGAGAATTTTTTCAGGATTCCATGCTAGAGAGAACACCTTATTCACTGCCCAGTTTTACGGAAGACTTGGTGAAAATAATGGAATGGGGCAACATCAATTTGGTGGAATTCAATGCTGGGAAAGCCCAGGCATGTCTTTTCTTGGAAAAGCTAATCTATCTTTATATAGTATTCAGATGTCAAGGGTAACTATTCCTACAAAGTCAAGTATCTCGATACTAGGAATTACGATCAGTAATAATCTCAAGGTAAAACCATGTGGGATCAATTGCTAGAGATGCTTCCCATAAGTTTGGATTACTTTTTCGTGCGAAGAAATATTTAACTTCTCGTTAGCTTCCGATGATCTACAAGGCACAATACGGGCCTTTCTTAGAACTCATGCATGAAGCTCAGCACCAGAACATTCATTGAAACTTGTTGATTCTATTGAGAGAAAAGCAATCCGTCTTGTTGGTGATTCTTCGCTCACTTCGTTGGAGCATAGTAGGAGGGCCTGAGACTTGTCTCTCTTCTATAGATATTTTCATGGTCGGTGCTCTTCTGAATTGTTGTTAATCGTTCCACCCTTAGCAGTGTTAACACGGATGATCCGACGAGTCAAGAATTCCCACTTCCTTGTTGTGAGCATGAAGACGTGTCGAACCTCTCTTCATCAGGGATCTTTTTCCAATAGAACAGCTGAACTTCGAGACTCCCCGCGAAGGAGGTTCTTATTGAGTCTTACAAATTTCAAAAATTGATATCAATTCGGATCTCCTTTTTTCCTGATTCACGCGGTGTTCTTTGAACATTACAGGGCTTCTCTTTCATGTGAAACTGTATATAAAAAAGCATATAAGTCCCACTACTGAATTGGAAGTAAGGTGTAATAGATGCTGACGGACTCTCATTCAAAAAATCAAAGAACACCGCGTGAATCCATGTTGAAGCACTGAGCAAAGAGCTGTCCTCAGGGTGTTATGCCTTACGTGTGGTGTCGAATGAATTATGTAGGGCAACGGCTAAAATAATGTACCATGCGTTAATTGAATCACATATAAGATATGGCATCCCCTTCTGGGGAACCTGTAACAAGCAGTGCTTCAGCATGATTTTCACCCTACAAAAGCGTGCTGTTTGCTATATCTGTAAGGTGGGGCCTAGGGTCTCTTGTAGGGAACTTTTCAGAGAACAGAAACTCCTTACCCTTTCTTCTCTTTTCATACTGGAAACGGCATGTTTAGTTCATACGAACCTACATATATATAAGATCTTGGATCCACCCACCAAAACAACAATATAAGACTACCCATTCCTATTTCAAATCCAACAAAGAACTCGATCATTTACAATGCAGCTAAAATATACAACCATCTTCCAGAAAGAGTCAAAATCATTGAGTCAATAGTGTTGTTTAGGAGAACTGTTAAGATGATTCTCTTAGAAGAGGTATTCTATAGAATCGATGAATACTTCAATAAAAGCTTTAACTAAATAAAACTTTATACCCGTTTTTATCTTTGTTGTCCTTCTGACTTCGAAAATTCTACGATTTTTTTTTATATTTTATTGTATATCTTTTACTGAGTAAGTTGAATGTTTTTGTAAAGACCAAATCTTTCTTAGACTTTGTCAATGAGATGTAAATCTTCTGACAATAAAGCATATTTTGATTGATTGATTGAATCAAGGGACAGGAGATACGAATCAACATTCACTTTGAATTTTTGAAGTTTGTAAGCCTCAGAAAAAATCCCTCTCGGCTAGGAGTTCTAAAACTCAGTTGTTCTATTAGAAAAAGATCCCTGAGCAAGAGAGATTCGAAAGGTCTCCAAGTTCACAACAAAGGGGCGGGAATTCTGTACTCCGTGTAGAGTCATCCGTGTAGATATTGCCAAGGGAGGAACAATTGATAACAATTCAGACGAGCACCGACCATGGAAATATCTATAGAAGAGAGACAAGTGTCCGACATTTCTACGATGCTCCAATGAAGTGAGCGAGTCTGTGAGCCATAAATCACCATATCAACATGGACTTGTATCTGCTCTCATGGTGAGGATCAGGATTCATTTTTCATCAATCAAAACACTACTAGAAACAGCCATACAGAAATCCATATACCAAAATCAAAACAAGGTACTAGAAAATATATTCGTTGTAATTGTGATTGCTGCATTCAATCCGGATATCAAAAAGCCAATTCATTTCAAAATCCGTTGAGCGATAACATCCGATTCCAATAATTCGACCAATATGATTTTCAATAAACCTTTTATTTCACCTGTTGATTTATTGTACGATGTGAATTTTCTAGGGCGTATGTAGTCCTGATGAATTGTTTCGATATTTGCTGGGATAATTTTATACGTATAATTGTGGAACACTTTTGCATTCGAGGACGGTTATATCTGTATATTTCCGGGTTCCTGTTCTTTCCAGGAAATTCTACTAATAATAAGGATGTGACGTCGGACCATTAATCTTATTAATTAATTGTCAGACTATATTCTTATTGACCATCTGATATAATGTTTTATAAATTCGAAATGTAACAGGATCAAAGTTCCGGCTTGAGGAAGCTATTGTATAGAAAAATACTTGTGCGTTTTAGTAAACTCTAATATGTGAAAATTTTATAGGCAACTGTATATTATATGTTCAATATGGCTTTTCGTCAAGTTACGGCCATTTCCATCCGATCATAAATTTTGTACTCTATTCGTTCACAATTTGGATGGAAGTGGGTTATAGAAAGATAGTAGAAGTTTTTCCCTTTGCAAAAAATATAAGGACAAAATACACTTTATGTCAAGGTAGAAACCCAATAATATTTATGATGAAATGAAAAACTTGATAATATAAACATACAGCGTGATTTATATCTTGATTATTTTTTTCACTTGTCAAAATGTGACGTTTTTGGCATTTCAACCAATAGTAGCGGGTTATTCTAGCCAATCATTGGATATTATACCGATAAAACTGCCTGGTCCTTTCGATTGTTTCGATAAAACGTTGTTTACCTTTGAACTGTCAAAACTATAAGGTTTACCGCGTCGATTCTATTGAACTCTATTTATATAAATTATCATGAATGAAGAGTTACCTTATTATTAATAGTCATTCACTTTCCACTTTTTCAGCATAATAATAACATAACACATTTCAATGAACACTCAAACACGTAAATAGCTCATAACCCCAACTTTATGACAGATATAGCGAACGAAACGACCGATTCAAATATTTAAGGGTTCCTTAACTCAAATGAAGATGGCGTACAAGTAGTTTCTATTAAATACAATTCATTTTTTGTTGTATGAGAAGAAACCGTTGTAAGAAGATTTTGATACAACGACATAACGAATGATTTTATGTTCCTTCTGGCGCGATTTTCATTTCATAAGAACCTTGTACAATGAGAGGTGTAACGCCATCTCTTGATATCGTCGGCAAGCATTATAATATTCAATGGGTAAGCATAATATCTCTTCTGGATCATAGAGGGCATACATCGTTGTTTGACATTTCAAATTTGTAAAATTTTCACCTATTCTCCGTTCCTTTTTATGTAAATTAAATACTGATCAATTGAATTGTTCTTCCTTCAATTTGTTCAAAAAATAATCTCTCCAATAAGATAAATTTTCATTTTCGAAACACTCAAACTTTTTTATTTTGAGGCAAAAGCATTCAAACAAACCGAATTAGATAAATTCACTCGTCCTACGGACTCGTGGTTTTATCAATCGGTTTGTTTTCATACTTTTGCCAAATAAAAAAGTTTTTGTGGAAAATGAAAATTTATCGATTAAATTTGAAGGACTCGTGGTATGACCTTTGATAAATCAAGCTGTTACTATCATCAATGGAAAAAATTTATGAAGAAAAATCGTACTTCGTGTGTACAATTTTTGAATGGAGAGTCGAGAGAAGCTGCAGTATGTTTATTTTTCATATTAGGCCCTGAAGTAGCGAATTTTATGAAAAGTAAACGAACATTATTTTCAAAGACAGAGCATGGCAGCATCCATTATATTCCAATGTTGTGTGTATGAATCGTAAAACCAGCTATAAGCTTGAGCTTATCTCTCTTTGTGACATGTCATTTTCTTTTTGCTCAGTGAATGGATTGTAGTCTGATGTCGGAAATTATTCAGTGCCAGTCGAAATGGAAATGAAAATGACTTTTTCACGTTTATGCAAGAATGAACATTATTGACTATATTCAGTGGAGAAATTGGTTTGAGGAGTCATTTTTTGGTATTTCTCTAAAACACAAAACAGAAATTACAACTTCTGTGAACAAAATGAAATCAGTTTTTTTCAACAGTCACAACACAAACAACAGTCTGGGATGACTCCGTTACTGTAACATGAATTAATAATTACTGTAATTGGATATCAAGCAGCTGTTGATCATTTTTGTATTTATCTCACAAGTGTGAAACCTATCACAGTTTTTGAAGGACTATAACTGAAGCTTCCATAACTTCAGTTATAGTACTGGTCCTGAAAAAATGTAACATTGGGTGATGGTGCTTGCCGTAAAACTTTTGTGGTTAGAATAAACCACTGGTCGGTAAATCTTCAATTATGTTTTCTGCCACCATCGCGAAGTAGGGAATTTTATATCACCGTCATGTTGTGTTCGAAAATTTGTTCGAATTTCAGAGAATTTGGTTGCTGATTGAAAATCTACAGAGTAATGCTTCAAACTATACACAAACATTAATTATTAAATACATATCAACAAATCAATTATTATCAATATTGATATTAATATTGAATGTGCAATGTTTTCCAATGAAGTCAGATTACGCTTTTCCACTGCTTTGTCTCAGAAACTTGGCTGGAAGAGGTCATAAAATTGGGGTCGACAAGGAAGTGTTTTGACTAAAAGGTTCATTTTTTCTTTGTAGAGTAGAAAAAATATTTTTTACTCTACAAAGTTGAGAATACTCAGTAGAAAAAAATATTCTCCTACAATTATCTGCAATTTTTTTCAACAAAAAGGCAAAAGATAAATGAGGAACTTGATTGTAATGAAAAATTTCAACATTAGAATCTTGCTTAGTTGATAGTTATTCTGATTATAAAATCCCAAAACTTATTTGGTGTTTCATCTGTACCAAAATTATTGAGTTAATGTTCTTAACGCCGCTTTCACATTGAATGTTCTGGTGAATTTCAATGAAAAAAGTATCATTGGTGAGATAATTTTGTACCATTTGAAATTTTAGGGTTGTGACACCCCCAACAGGAAGAGGTTGAAAATATTTTGCTTCAAATTCCAAAAGGAGAAGAAGAAGAGCTAGATTATTTTTCTTGGACCACTCTGTGTAAAAACAACTGAACTGAACCTATGCAAGCTTGATTTATCCACGGATTGGTCACTCGATCTCGGTACGAGCTGTTAAAACAAGAGAATACATCCATTCCAGATTGAGTTGCAGATCCAGACTGCATAAATTAATAATGGACCAGCCGATTGGATACTTTCAGAATTCCAGCTGAAATTTATTAGCCGGCGTAAGACTGAGCCGCCTAAGTGGGTAAGGCGGTGGAAAATTGAAGCAGACTCGTAGCCCTAATTAAGCGCCCCCTGGCTCTTAACCTGTGCATTAATTTCTTGGGCACTAGCGGTTTCGAAATGTTTCGATATTTTCGTCTTTCTTAGACCAGTGAAATTAGCTCGGAAAGTGCTCAACCATAGTGGCCCCTGTTGTTTATGGTGATTTGAAGCAAGAAAAGAGAGTGGTTTTCAGAAGAATCTCACACTCCAGGATAATGTAATATGCCTTTCACACCCAGAAGAGATCGTGAGGATGCTCCCACACAACACATGGACATCCAGTGGATATCGCATGGATATCTATTAAAGATATTTTGGACATCCGATGGACGTACAGTTTTTATCCAAAGAATATTCCCTGGACGTCCGATGGACATTCTTAGGCCACCAACCTGTACGTCCATAAAATATCCTTCATGGACATCCATGAGATATCCATTATGGACATCCATAAGATTTTCTTCATGGATACCCATAAGATATCCATCATGGATATCTACAAAATATACTTAATGGACATCCATGAGATATCCTTCAAGAACGTCCATAAGATATCGTTCATAAAACTACATAATTATTTGTGCAATTCGTTACAGAGAAACCAACCTAGCTTGAGACGTGAAAAAGTGCTGCACACTTCTTGGGCAACGGATTATACTCAGTAATATATTCTGTGATAAGGCACTCAACATGACCGTATGTGCAATTTAAAATGTTCTGCTAGATTGGTTTCGCTGTATTTAAAAAATGTAGACAAGCTAAGATGAACTGTAGAGTGGTAGACGAACAATTAAAAAACTTATGTCGTTGATAAGAATTTTTTTTTTCATTACTTTTCAAACAAAATACTTGATATTGTATAAATTTGAATAATAGTTTGCCAAGAGTTCTCAACAGAAAAGTTATTGATGAATTTAAATAGTTCTCAATTTGAATAACATATGAATATAGTACTCGACAATTCACTTGCTTCCTTCCAAAAGTTCACGTTCACGGTAAATGCTAATGATCACAGTTTACAATTATTAACTAACACACCACTATTTTTCGTTTCTTTATAAACACAATTATTGCACAATGCACACCACAACGCTTCAACTCAGTTCAACATAATTTTTTCAAACCGACTCAACGACTCTCAAAATTACGACATTTGACAGACGCCATAGACGGTTGCACGTCTTCTGAGGTGACGCTTTATTTAAATATTATTTGAATAAAGGATAAAAAGTCAAATATATCAACTTTATTGCTGGAATGTCCATGTAAATGGCCCAATCACGTTGTCAATTCTTAGGGTGCCACTGCGGAAGAAACATTAACTATTTATACAATAAATGCACGAAATGGATGTCCATAAGATATCCTTCATGGATATCCATCGTGGATATCCCAAAGGATATCCATTTTGTACATGGTATGGATATTTTTTACTGAAAATACTCTGGATATCCAAAATTTGGATATCCTATGGATATCCGAAATTGGTCCAAGGCTATTCCGACATGAAATGGACATGAATTGGACGTCCATAGGATATCGTGTGCTGTGTGGGCTGTCAAAATGCTGGGCTTCTTTCTGAAGAGACCTCTTTGTTATAAGGTCGAGCTTTCGAGAATGTTTATTCTTTTTATCAAGACATCGACAAAAGAATAACGCGTTGCAACGTTGTAAAATGGTGGGATAAAAAAACTTACCAACTTGATATCAAAAGAAAAAGCCATACGTAAAACTGAGGTAAAATGGAAGTTCGTCATTTCCTCATGGTTATCGAAACATGAAATCAGGAAAATACATCAAAAACGTCACAATAAATCTTGTTTTGTCTTATAAATAACTTGGGAGTAGAGGTTATCAACGAGAAGTAACACAAGTGAAGTGAAAGAAAAACAACTTCGAAAAATTGACAGCTGTCTGAAACTTCAACTGAAGTGATAATCCCGTGGTAAAAAATCCTCTAATTATAATGAATGATGGAAATCGTGGCGCTTTTGATAATTTTTGTCCATGGGGTTGGCACTTCTCTTGAAGTTTCAGTCAGCTGTCAATATTTCGAAGATGTTTTCCTGTTTCTTTGCTTGTGTTCCTTCTCATTGAAAACGTATTTGTAGAGCACGTTATGACCTCGAAGACCTGTTGAACCTCTCAGGGATCTTTGTTCAATAGAACAGCTGAACTTTGAAACTTCTTGCCAGACTTTCCTCCCGAGGCTTACATACATCAAAGATTCAAAGTTGATGTTAATTCGTATTTCCTGTCCCCTGGTTCATGCGGTGTTCTTTGAACATTACAGGGCTCCCCTTTCGTATGAATCTGTATTAACCAACTGCAATTATGCAGCAACAAACCAGATATTGACATCGAGTTATCGCCATTCGCTTTGTGCGACATAAAAATTTTCGAATAATGGTTTCGATTATTAATTTGAATTTTGTATGCAAAAACAGCTATCACCGCTTTTTTTTGTTCCTAAACCTCGGCAGCTTTCGGAATGAACTTTTGCAATTCAGATTCACGTGGAAATTTGAAGCCTTTTTTCTCTGTAATACCGATCTTTCGAGAATTGAATGAAAATGAGGTCACTGAAAAAAAGTCAATTTTTGGATTTTTAATAAACATTCAATTTTGCAACTGGCGGAAATAAGACACAATACTGGGTTAGTATATGAACTTTTTTCTCCCACCCGTAAATATGCTCATTTCTTTATAGTTTAAACGGAATATTTCCCTCATATATAAGATATCCCATGAGAGCAATGCTGTTATCGAAAACTCACAGCGATAATTGCATTGTTTCAAGTCACCATAACAACACATTTGAAACCGTATTGCTAGACGTCAGTAAGCAATACAAATAAATGTCAGATAGACTTCAAAAATGGAAAAACATTTCGCGTTTTGGCGAGTTCTTCATACAATCTATAGAGGAAAGTATAAATGAACAAAAAATAACATTTCCTTGAGAATTTCTTCATTCGTGAAATATTCCAATGAATTACATTCGTGCATAAAAATGACCAGATAATTTTGCATTCAAGCGTGATATCTTATACAAATTGCATTAGGTTATTTTTATATTTTATAAAAGAGCCCTCGTCCTTCGGACTCGGGCACTTTCGTCAAAATATGAAAATAAACTCTTGTAATTTTTAGATATCACGCTTTCTTGCAAAATTATCGGTAATTTTCATGCAGTCGTGCAATTATAACCGATAAGGCGATTCCATTCAACTGAATGGATATGATTTCTTATCCACACAAGGTAGGATATGAATTCCACCAATCACAGAGAACAAAATACTTGGTAACCAGGGACAACCTTGTAGAAACGTCACAATTCTGATCTGTCTACTTACAAACACGAAATCCAAGTTGTTTTATTAAGGCATAAATAAATGTACTTATTTTTAATTGAACTGGCCGATACTTGATGAAAATCCATATTAACAAAAATATATTACAGTTTCCTGTATGATTTTCACTTACAATGGGTTTACAAAACCGCGACACTTGTTTCGCTATTACAATAGCTTCTTCAAGCAAGATAAAAAAAAATTTTTTTCTTGCTCGAAGAAGCTATTGTAATAGCGAAACACGTGTCGCGGTTTTGTAAACCCATTGTAAGTGAAAATCATACAGGAAACTGTAATATATTTTTGTTAAATATACTTATATCTGAAATATTTTCTAGTTTATTGAGTCAAGTTTGACTTACCACAATTGATTTTTTTTGTGGGATTGAAGAACTTACATCTACTCTTCACACCAATAATTAACTGAAATTATACGGTAAGTGACCTGTTGGTTGGAGTGTTTCATCGTTCAATACTGAATTGAATAGTTTTTTGAGTTTTTTTGACTTTTTCATGAATATCGAAAGAATACACTGTATCTAAAATTGATTATCAATAAGATATTTGAAAGAGAGTTTGGAAATGAATACCTGGTCGAAGAAAAAATCAATCGTAACACTTGAATGGATATTGGCCATATCCAGTCTTGTACAAACTACTATTTCTTACTATCCCAACAAAATAACCAAAGAAGATCGGGGTATCCACTTGACAATACAACTCAACTGGACTATCTTGATCATTTCCTTGGAGTTCAGCCGTTAAGTGGTGTTTAAATTCTGTAATTTTTCGCGAGTTGCGGCTGAGAAATACGTCAAGTGGTGATGTTCTTTTTTTTTCGGGATAATCCATGCTAATTCCAGCCATGGGATGGAGTTTTTATGCGGAATTCTTGATGCGGATCGCCTCCGTTATGAATTTTACGGCTTTGATCTGGACTTTTTTTATCAAGAATGTTCGAGAGATTGTTTTTTTTCCGGTTCTGGATTCTGCGATTCTTCTCCAGGTCCTAATCAAAATGGGAAATTTTACTAACAAATCGACACAGTAATAGTTGATTTGCATTCATCAATTTTCTTCTCCTGAAGATGCTTACCTTGATAGCAAAACGCTTGTCAGGTGCAAGCTTCATCTCTGAATCTGAATGAAATTATTAGAAAAATATTGTATAGTATGGCTCATTGAATTTTTTGAAAAACATGACATTATAAGAGACTGTCTTAAAGTCTTTAAACCAGCTATTTATCAGGCTCTGACAACAATTCTCGATTCACAAAATAAAAAAGGGGCACAATAGCTCTGATATTCCTGAAGCATTTGACAGTGTAGATCATAAGATACTTTTGAAAAAATTAAAGAAATTTGTAACCCGAAGAGTTAGCAAGTAGTCTGATGCGTTCATACCTATCAAATCGCAATCAAGATTTGATGGAAACTGATGAGACAGAAAATCTCTTGAAATCTGATCTGGCATTATTGAAAGAAAGGAGTACCACAAGGTTCAATGTTGAAACCTTTGCCGTACATTCTGTACATGAATGGAGGACAAAAACCGAAAAGAAAACCGTTATGTTGTATGCTGAACACAGATCTATAACTGTAACAAAAACTAGCCATCATTCACAAAGAAGAACCCCATGCTTGATGTCGAAAAAAAAAGTGATGCATTTTGACAGGACAAACAATACTCCTGATATATTAGTACATAGAGCGATAGTAAAATCATCAGATAATGTACGTGTCTCAGGAGTTGGTTGAAATAGAGCAGAAATTACACTGGAAGACATATATCAAACAACCAACTTGTGATCTATCAAAATACAGCGTGAAACAACAGAAAGTTGCACCCCCTAACAGTTGGCAAAATTAATATTCTGACGAAAATCCGAAATAACGTCCATTTCAATGTCAAGGTTGACAAATTTTCATACGAAATAATTCGTGCAACTATAACCCTGCGATAGTGGTAGCAACTCCCCACAAATTTTTAAATGGTACCAGGGGTCAAATGACTCGGAAGTTGGAAAGTTAGTCAGTTTCGACCTCCGAATTCGACAGTCGAGTTCGGAGGTCGAAACTCTAGGTATCATTTAGAAGATGGCAAATGAGACTTTGCCGAAACGTTGTGACAATTATCCAATTATCCTTCAGAGGATCAAACCCACAAAACACGAAATGAAACCCGAAAAAACAACTCACTATATATAGGGTTAAAGTTGCACGAATTATTTTTGCATGAAAATTTGTTCCTTTCGATTATATATTGTACGTGTTTTGGAATTTTATTCATTTTGCCGAGTTTTGTGAGGGTGCAAATTCTCATTGGGACACCCGTTACACATCAGATCAAGAAACATTAAAATTCAGCTTTAATGCATATGTACAGTCAAAACTCATGTATGGTGTAATTTCTTGGGAACACTGGGTAGACATATAGAGAAAAATGGTTATTCAGAAAAGAAGCGTCCGAAAAGTTTTCAGTATCAAACCTAGGTACAGTAAAAATTGAAGTAGAAGACATAAATGAGTTTACATGCGAATAAAGCATTGTTATCGATGATCAGAACAAAATATAGCTATAACGTTAAGAATCACCTGAATAGTACAAAACAAAGTTGCTTCCCGCTGCGTAGATCTATAGAACTACGCACCGTTTTTGATGCGATTTTTTTTTAAAGATAGTGATTCAAGAGGAAGGTTTACATGTATGATACATGCATAATATAGTAGAGGAACACTGATAATTTCAAAGGTCATTGCAAACGTTGGCTGAATCCTATGAGATAGATCAAAATAATGTAGTACGGTATTCTACACCTCAAAAAGGTCTACAAAAAAATCCAATATGGTATATGTTTTTCTTTCAGGGATAACCCACAATAACCATTTTTTCATTCGTGCACAAAGCCGGGTCTGGTCGCTAGTGATCTTATGAAAATTCAGATTAAGTTACCGGGTGAGATAAGGATATTAATGTTGTTAACAATCTGTCAACAACAAACAGAGTAGGAACATGATTTATGAATAAGTTTCTAGAACGGGAACAAATTTGGTTACCGGAACTTCAACAAAGGATAGTATTTTTATAAATTTAAGTTCTTGTATTTTTCTGATAAACAAATTTGAGCTATACGGGAAATTGATGACTGATTGGACTTGTTCTATTCAAAAGGAACTGTTTTTCGAATAACGCAGCAAATTTTTCAGGGTAGATCAGAAGTATATCCCTTAATACTTGTATGAATTCCAATATGCATCAATTCTTATTTTATTCCAGATTGTGATAGGTTGAAAAAAATTACGAAGTAAGAAATATCCAGCATAAAATAATAACTTTCAAGCAATAGTCACTAGCTATTTGAAACTCATTCATCTGCTAATCATTTTACATCACCTCGGAACATGCAAATATATTGAAAACCATTCCTAAAGCAAAGAGTAGATAATTGAAACAGATCAAAAAATATTTCGCGTTCTCTTGTTCACATCGCCAAGTGATTTCTGCAGTTAACGCCACATATAATACACACAACAGAATTTCCATTAAATATGTCAGCCACATTTACACGCGCTATGTCGCAAATTTTATCAAACGTCATACACGAAAAGTTATTATAATGACTGCCTATTAGGCTAGCAGGGCAACGTTGATTTCACAATGGAAACGTGTACATTGAATGTCGTCAGTTTCGAACAAGAACACAGTAGCGTGTCTAAACTACCGACTGTTGCGGGCTTTGATAGTTCTCTGAACTTCCGCTTCATGTTGCAATTAACTGAGAGGTGAATGGGAATTTGAATATTCAACTGGAGTTCATCCCAGCAGAAGATTGTAATGATGGTTGGAATTAATGTGATATGGAAAAAGTTGTATATCATTAGACATATCCATTCTCGAATACTATTCATAACTTGAACTGAGAGACTATAGAACCTCTCAATAGATTTTGTTTTGATTTCTGTGGCGAAAAAAAACATGGAAGCTCTTGCAAGTTTCCCCTATTTTGTCGGTAGGGGGCGTTCTGTTTCCATTTTTCAAATTGATGTCAAGTCAATTGTCAGATTGTCATGTCACTTCGGAATTTTGATGTATAACGATGTTTTTATTGTGTTTTTTCATTGATTTTTTGCTTTCAAACATCAAAACTTTTTTGACAATTTGTTTCATCGTATTATAGTATCGGATTTGTGATATTGCAGTTAGTTTTGTCTGAGTTGTGATCTGTGGGGGCAGTCTGGGTCTACATCCATTCTATGCCCAAGGTAACTAAAATTCACCTAGGTAATACTTCGGTCTCTATAAGCACCTTTTTTTGATTTTGTTTTGGAACTCACGTAATTTGGTCTTCTCTATAAAAAATCCAAATGAAATTTTGGCGGTTTCGTATATTTTCGGAGATACAGGTCCATTTTGTTGTAAAACTTCACAATTTTTCACATCGAATTTCTGTTGCTTGAACACACGAAATTCTTCCTTATTCTGATAAAACACCACAAACCTATTAACACCTTCTCAACAGTTTCAAGCAGAAAAAAAAACATCTCTTTTCAATCCATAACCAATTTGTTGTGATGTCATAGTGAGATGACAGTCGGAAGTGATGTATTTGCAGTGTTGCCGCTCTCATTGTTATTGTTGACAACTGAATGTATCAATGTTGACATTCGAAAAAAATTGATTTTTCAAAACAAAAATGTTTTTTCTGCTTGAAACTGTTGTAAACGGGTAAATAAGGGCATGTGTGGTGTTTTATCAGAAGAAGGGCGAATTTTTTGTGTTCACGCAATAGAAATTCGTGTGAAAAATTGTGAAGTTTTACAACAAAATGGATCTGTATCTTTGAAAATATACAGGACCGCCAAAAAAATTTAAAAAAAGGTGCTTATAGCGACCGCAGTATGACCTTCACCTACTGGAAGCGTCAGATTTCGTTTATCAGGCGATTCAATGAAACCTATTTGGACTTTTTTTTTCATGAACTATGGACCACAATTCTCACTGAATTATAGCATTATTTCTATTCAAACATTAGTGAAAACTATTTTTTCCTAATCTTTTCCACAATAGCTTCGATGCTTAAGACAAACAGTAGCGATTCTTCTGAAGCATCATTGTGCAAAAAAAAATTTCATTGATGACTTGATTACGTTGGTGAAGAATAATTTCTGCAAACTTCTGATCATTGACACTGAATAAAGCTGAGGAAAATGTCACTAATATCGGTATACTTTGCGATCGATGCCTTTGACTCTTCGACGCATTCTCGAAAAAAAAAAGTTTCATTTTTCAATTAAAAACCACCTAACCTCAGAAATCGAACATGGTCCGCAACTGGTATTCGATAGTCCAGCCATTATCGTTTATGGTGCGACCTCTTCTCACTATCCAATCAAATAAAAATGGAAAACCCGACTGCACATTTTCGAAACAGCTTCAGAAAAGACTGACAAGTAGGGTCACTGGATCTAGTAAGCTTCGCTTACTCGGGTACGGACAATGGGCGAGGCCCTGGCAAAAATTGTTGTAAATTGGCCAATCCCAGAAGATACCCAAAAATCGGCCAATCGCACTGTAGGATAATTTGTTTATACGAATTCGGAGAATATGAGAAGAAGAAGTGTTTGAGTTCAGGCGAGTTCTGAAATTCAACAGTAAATTCCATCAGTTCTCAGTTCTGTCACTGATGCCCCTCTTTCTCTGTTTGTGACGAACGACAAACAGAGAGAGAGAGGCATCGGTGATAGAACTGACGGAAGTTACTGTTGAATTTCAGAACTCGCCTTTCGTGTTCCTGTATGCTTGTTGAGCAAAAATAATTAACGTGGTTTGTGTTGCTCAGGTAGAGGCACAGGGTAGAGGCTATTTTAATTTCCCGACCTTTAACTCCATTATCCAACGATCCTTGTGATCTCATCCCATTTCCTTATCGGAGACGTACTCACTTCCATACCACAGTTGGATATTCAAGATGTAATTTCAAATCGACTATCTAACTTTCAACAAAAAATACAGCATTTTTGGAAGCGTTGGGGCAACGAATATTTGTCAACGCTACAGCAACGATCCAAGTGGAAAACCGATCGAAGTCTTGATCTGAAAGTTGGTGATATGGCCCTACTAAAAGGTGAAAATACTCCTCCAATGAATTGGCCTTTAGGACGGATTTTGAAACTTCATCTCGGCGCAGACCAGTTGGTACGTGTATCATCTATCAAGACTCAAAGTGGTGAAGTGAAACGCGCGATAAATAAACTATGAAAGCTGCCTATCAATGTTAATGCATCATGAGCAATTTATTTATTTTCGTCTTAAAACGCTCAGCCTTTCAACGGGGGCGGCAATGTTGAACCCTTTTCGTTTCATACCCGTGTGATTGATCCGCCTCTATGGTGGGCGAAAACACGTTGTTACAGTCCATTTGTTGAATATATGTTTGTGAAAATTGAATTGAAGTTTAAATTTGAAAACAAGTAAGCCAAATAATCCATTACATTGTGAACTCCATCTCTACATTTCATTGCCAAATATTATTGTTTGACAAAGTAGGTACTTACTTCACTGCTTAAATTTTCAAATCAGGTTTATCATTTTCTTGGAAATTCCAGGAAAATCTTCAGAATTTACTCGAATTCAATGTCTACCTAAAATATGAACTGTACTAAAGAACTCGTGGTATTGTTTCAACATTCCTCTAGCCACGTTACAAATATTACTTGCAGTATTGTCAATATGGCGTGCACATGCAAAATTATTGGAATTCAACTCGAAAAATTAAAATGAAATTAAAATTTGTCAAATATCCATAGGAAACACCCAAAATTTTAGTCGAAAACCCTTGTGATTGTTTACATTTTGCATCGAGCATCAAAATGTCAATGTCACGTCAATTTGATAAATGACAGTGAGTCTTCTTCTTTTCTAAATTGTTTAAACAAATTAAAGTCTAATGCCATTGGTCAATTTTTGGGTAATCGTTCCGATTAGCTCCACCCATTGTCCGTACCCGTGTAAGCGAAGCTTACTAGATCCAGTGACCCTACTGACAAGAGCGTATGGGCGACATCTGTACATATTGTACATTCAATTCACAATTCACCAAAAATCAAGCAATCCAGATTTCGACAAGTTTATCCCAAACTTTCACAGGTATAACTGAACATACCAGGGTTTCTAGGCATATTAGGCATTAGTATAAATAAACCTTTCAAAAGAATACTTCTCGGACAATCATTTTCTAATTTCGAAAGGGACATTAGTAATTTTTAAGTGCAAATTTCTGCAGAGTATATATTGAAGAAGTATGAGCAAAACCTTTCTCATTATATTACTGAGAACGGTAATAGATTGATGAAAGAAGGATATTCATATATACCTTACATGTGCAGAAACTCCTACGAATAGGTACTCATGATAGGTTGTGAAATGAAGATATAAAAATAATGTTAGGATAATGCATGTTATTAGCTGAATAGAAACAAGATATGAATAAACGAATACAAAAACATGATTATTTTTAGAAGCATTTATGGGCATATATGAATAGCAGTATGGGTATGTTGAATGTTTGTTATACACTTTCAAGCAGTACATGTGTTACTTCAATCAATATTCCCAGTAGGTTCAGATATATGTAAATCTGATAAGTGTCATATCATATGCTTATAGTCCTCGAAAAAAAAAAAGATAAGATTTTTGAGTGGAATCTAGAAGAATGTGATCTCCATGTATACAAAGATGAAGTGCATGATAATCTTGAGAGTTTGGTTGTTCAAATTCTTAACAGGCGCAGGCGTATGTAAAGCCAGTGTTCGTGACTTTCTCCAGTCCAAAAAAGCAAAAAAGTCGATTTAAAATTGTGGATTTTGTTAAAATGCACTCTAGTAATAGACCGGGAGGTCATGACAGGTGACGTTCCACCATTTTTTCGTGCATGCCTTTTTAAGGCTTGACAAATAACCCTAAAATATCAAAGATAGTCAGGTTTTTAGCCCCCCCGCGCGTCCTCTTCATAAGGAAAAACGCTTTTCTTTCTGTAGCGAATTTTCGTGTTTTTCCGTGATATGTTACTGCATGCCATTGTAATATACGGAAGTTCAAACTAATTGAAGCTCTAATAATTGATGGCATGCACCCCGCAGCGGCCCAAGATGATCAAAGGGTTGTGAAAACCTGAAAAAAAAATTTGGAAAATTCCGTGTTTTCAAATTGCATGCCGATGTGAAGAATTGAAGTTTTTGTAATAAAAATACTATGGGAAAATTGGCATGCACCCCCCGTAGGACCAACGGTGAAAAATTTCCGGAAAATTCTGTCAAATTCTAACACCGATTTTCCGTGATTCCAAATCACTCCTACTAAGGATGAATATTAATTTTATAACGGAATAATTATCTATTTCAAATGGCATGCATGTTGAATAAGCCCATCGTATTATAAATAATAATAAAAGTTGCAAAAAAACAGTGCAAATTTAGGTGACTTGTTTTCGCATGCCGTTTTGTATTTGATAAATTTACCTTATTTCAAGTCATGAATGTAAATGGCATGCATGTAGCTACAGCCCAATACACAAAAATTGTGAAAAAATTGAATAAACATCAATTTTTGGATTGAAAAAAAAATCTAAAAAACGCCGTGACTTCTTCTTGCATGCCACTTTGTATTTCGTTTGTAGATATTATTTCAGGTTGAAATACGAAATGGCATGCATGTAGCTCCATGAAAATTGTTTGAATAAACATTATTTCAAGTTGATGGCTGAAATAACATACATGTTATCACAGTCCAACATTCAAGAATTGTAAAAAGAATAAATTCAAATGACTCGAATCTCCCTGTCTCTAGTCTAAACGTGGCCTATCATACGTCGACTAGCACGAGAGGTTACTACTACCCTATTGTTACGATCTTTCTTCTGGAAAATATTAATTCTGACACCACTGTTACGATATATCCTTTCAAAATCCAACTTCTGACACTACTGTTACGATTTATCTCTGGGTCCGTCGATTGAAACACCGAACAACACTGAACTTCTTTTATTATAACTCCCTATCACAATGCAATACAACACAATCACTCAAATCGCTCCGATAACTTTCCAATGCTCGGTACCAAAACTCTCTGTACTAAAAATTCTACTTCCGCACAAAGCTCTGCTCCACTTAGCTCCCAATAACTTTCACTAACTCTGTCAATAACTTAATCTCCGAATAAAAACTTCTCTCCGCCGCGATATCACGATGCTTGTATACCTGCGTATCTATCGAGAATCCTCGAGAGAAGCCCCGATGACGTGTCTCGAATTCTCCAGGCGGCAATCAACAGTTCTTGGAAAATGACGACGCGATCCCTCATCTGCGTTTACGATCTCGTCAGGACCGGCGCTAGCAGGTAACACTATGATAGACGCTACACGCTACGCCATTGCCTATACCACCGTATAGAAGTAAACAACAAGTTCGCTACCAGTCGGCATGATGTATCAGGTCAAGATTTTATATTTAGCTGGGCTCTGGCAGCATGTGGTGCGGTAGGAGGGTGTCGGCTGAGAGCATTCTTGGCTCACTTGCACTCACGCCTCAGATACATCGGCTGAGCGTTAAGTAAGAGATGGGAATATTAACCCAAATGGGGCGGCGAGTGAATTCGATGATAATACTTCATGTATAAAATAATGATCCTGAAAATGATTTTCTACTTTCGTTTTTCATAAAAAATTTGAAAAATAATAAAATTATTAAATCGGACGATTTTTTTGTTTATTTAACCAATTGTCATGAAGCTACATGCATGCTATTTTGCATTTCGGCTCAAAAAAGTACATAGCGGCATGCAAAAAAAAGTCACGCCATTTTTTAGATTTTTTTCAATTAAAAAATTGATGTTTATTCAATTTTTTCACAATTTTTGTGTATTGGGCTGTAGCTACATGCATGCCATTTACATTCATGACTTGAAATGAGGTAAATTCATGAATTTCAAAAAGGCATGCAAAAACAAGTCACCTAAATTTGCTCAGTGTTTTTTGCAACTTTCGTCACGCATGCCTCTATTTTGCAACACCCTGGTGTGCATGCCAAATTTCCTTCTATTGAATAATGGTACGAACTAAGTATTTTTTCAATGGCATGCAATTTGGAATCACGGAAAATCGGTGTTAAAATTTTACAGAATTTTCCGGAAATTTTTCACCGTTGGTCCTACGAGGGGTGCATGCCAATTTTTCCATAGTGTTTTTATTACAAAAACTTCAATTCTTCACATCGGCATGCAATTTGAAAACACGGAATTTTCCAAAATTTTTTTTCAGGTTTTCACAACCCTTTGATCATCTTGGGCCGCTGCGGGGTGCATGCCATCAATTATTAGAGCTTCAATTAGTTTGAACTTCCGTATATTACAATGGCATGCAGTAACATATCACGGAAAAACACGAAAATTCGCTACAGAAAGAAAAGCGTTTTTCCTTATGAAGAGGACGCGCGGGGGGGCTAAAAACCCGACTATCTTCGATATTTTAGGGTTATTTATCAAGCCTTAAAAAGGCATGCACGAAAAAATGGTGGAACGTCACCTGTCATGACCTCCCGGTCTATAAGTTTCGTGCGAAGCTGGTTAACTGATGTCCTGGGTGGAATAGATTGTCTCTGCAGTTTGAACTTTCGATTATACGTAATCGAAAGTTTGACCTATCTGTCATGGCTAATTGACAATTTGAACTGTCGATCATAGATGATTGACAGTTTCAAATGTTGGTTATACGAACAATACTATGTGTCATCTCAACAAATTCGAAAAACTAACTATAAGTTGTTCAAACAATCCCTTCACATTAAGACTACCTATCTTGTTCACTTTTAAAAATGCTCACATAACATCACCAATTTTTCATCATTACAGTACGGTAATTAGTAATTGCATCCAATATGATTCCCGATTAAAAATCATTCACGAGAATTGCTTGATTTCGATGAGAATAAGACCAAAGTGCCGTGCTTGATGACAGAAAAATTAACTATTCCATGTGAAAAGTATTTTCTCGTAGATATTCCTTCACTCTAATTAAGTCCGAGTATAATTAGGTTTCTGTCCGATAACCACATAGCCACATACATTCGAAAGTGGATAACTTTATCGACCTGATAATCAGAAGTGGGATAAATTTGCACGCGTGTTCACTGAGGCATGGAACACTAATATCCCCTCTTTTATGTCCTCATTTGGTGGCCAGTTGCTGAAATGCTTCCTCTTTTCCCCCGTGAAGAGAGTTGAAACATGAAAGTGAATAGAGTTGAACTGTTGATGAGTGGAGAATTTATATGTTTGTGTGTGTGGGTTGGTTCAGTTCAGAATTCCGATTGGTTTTGTGTTTCAACCGCAATTTGGGAATCAAGTGGACCGCAGATATAAACAGCACTAAGAGATATCACAATGTTTGTTTGAAAAAACAGCAGAATAGTTATTTTTGTAATAAGTGGCGATGAGTGGGTGTTTTATGCACGTGACGCATACGATACACGTACAGGGTGGTCTAGCGAAAAGTATGCACCTATCTTTTTCCTCCTCCATTTCTAATTTGAAGCAAAAAGGCTCGAACACGTGAGTTTTTGAATGGGACCCATTTTAGACATTTTTTTTAACTCTGCCTTTGAATCCCTATGTAGGAGGTGTCACCACCCTAAAATTTCAAATGAAATGTAGTATCGACGGATATAACATGTGATAAAGTAGGTATTTAATTATATTTCTAATGATACCTCATTCATTGAAATTTACCAAAACATTCAATGCGAAATCAGCGTTGAGAACATCAACGCGATAATTTTGGTACTGATGGAAAATACAAATGAATTATGGGATTTGAGATTCAGAAAAACCTACAAACATCTCGAACAAGCTAAATTTCAATATTGAAGTTTTCCATTACAATCAAATTCCCCATTTATCATTTGCTTTTTTGTTGGAAAAAAATGCACATGAGTGTGGGAAAATAATTCAAGCAAACATTCACTTCAGTCTTTCCACTGATTCAGTTTGGTTTCTTGGAAAATTATTTCAACTCCATCATAAAACATGGTTCATAATATTGTAGGGAAGTGAATGGATCGAATTTTGAACTTTTTTTGAAGAAACATTTCAATAAATCAATTCAACAACTTGCTCACTTCACAAAGCACTGTTGAATATAACAACCAACAACTAATTGTGAATAGTTTGCTTTCTGATCCCAAAAAATTATTTGTATTTTTCACCATTACTGAAATTATCAGGTAAATGTTCCTTTCGCCGTTTTTGCATCAATTCTCCAAGTTAATTTCAATAAATATTGTATCATTAGAAAGATGACCCCATTTTCCATTTAAAATTTAAGGTTTGTGACACCTCCTTGCCAGAGGATTGAATGCATGTGTTTTTTTATATGCAGATTCACACGAAAGGGAAGCCCTGTAATGTTCAAAGAACACCGCGTGAATCAAGGGACAGGAGATACGAATAAACACTCAATTGGAATTTTTGAAGTTTGTAAGCCTCAGGAAAAACCTCTATCCTCAAGGAGTTCCAAAGATCAGCTGCTCTATCAAAAAAATATTCCTGAGCAAGAGAGGTTTGACAGGTCTCTGAATTCACAACAAAGGGGTGGGAATTCTTTACTCGTCGAGTCATCCGTGTAGATATTGCCAAGGATGGAACGATTGATAACAATTCAGAAGAGCACCGACCGTGAAAGTATCTATACAAGACAGACAAGTCACCGACCCTTCTACGATGTTCCAATGAAGTGAGAGGGTCTGTGAGCGAAAAATCACCAACAAGACGGATTGCCTTTCTCTGAATAGAGTCGAGAAGCTTCAATGAATGTTTTGGTGCCGAACTCTATACATGAGAACTATATTTCCAGACAGGTCGTAACTGAGCCTTGTAGATCATTAGAAGCTGACTAGAAGTGAAGTATTTCTTCGCACGAAATAGAAATCCAAGTTTCTGGAAAACACCTTCAGCGATCGATCTCACATGGTTTTCCCATGAGAGATTATCACTGATCGTAATTCCTAGCATCGAGATACTTGACTTTGTAGGTATAGTTACTCCTGGCATCTGAATAGTAGATAATGATAGATCGGCTTTCCTTGAGAAGAGACATGCCTGGGTTTTCCTAGCATTAATTTCCACCAAGTTCATGTTACCCCATTCAATTATTTTTACCAAGTCATCGTTAATTTTATTGACGTGAATGTTTCTTTGAATTTTTGTTTCTCGAGCTGGTATGGGGACTCTGGAAGAGAAACTATTATGAAGAGTACTGTCGACCGCAAAACTATGTACTGAACAAGATATTTTCTTGAGCAAATCATTGATATGAAGCAGAAACAAAGAGGGCGCCAGAACTGAACCCTGTGGAACACTTGCATTTATTGGGAGAATATCAGATGATACTCCATCAACAACCAGAAAGAATAATTCCGAAATGTGTTTTCCCTCAGAAACAAACTCTACGTATCAGAGCATGTTGCAATGAATTACGAACAAAAGAGAAAAGCTAGGTGCATACTTTTTGCTGGAACACTCAGTATACATATTATATACAGGTCAGGTCAGTCTGAATTAACCTACACAGTAGGTTACACTGACTACTCCTCTGGCTTATACCACGAAAAGCATTGATTTATATCCGGCTGTTGTCAGTGCAGGATTATTCTCAGAAGAAATTCTTGCATATGTAGGCAATGAGTGGAAAAATGCTTCACAGAAGATTTCGGATTCATTCATGTTATGGCGAAGACGATAGAAACTATTCATTCTTTATCGTATATATTTCGAACGTCATACAAGTCCATCGTTAGTGAAAAAAACTGAAGAAAAATTATTATGAGCCAAGGAATTTGGTTTGAAAGTTGAGACATCAAGAAAAGTTTGTGTGGTGCTGCAATTTTGGGAATTTATTTATATTCATATGTGACCTGTCCATATAATAATAGTATCTGCAGTGGTGGTATTGAAAAACGTAACTTCTGTTACAATTGTGCCGTTTTTGATTCCAATACAGAAATGATACCTTCGATATCTCATTTCGAAGACTACAAAATATTGAATATACGCTATAAAGTCTGAAGAGTCTATAAATACTTTCAGTCAAGCACCAGTCAACATATTAAAACCACTGATTCTTCTGCAGAGACATACTTGAGTTTGACGTAAATTCGAGCAGAAGATAAATATTTATGTTTTCCCTGCGGAGACCAACTTCATTTACTGAGATTGATAAGAATGAAACGAAATAAAATTTGTAATTGGTTCATTACACCAGCATCTGTTTTCGTGGGTTCATGTTCCACATAACTTTATAGCTACAAGCCCTCAACAAGTTTTGATCACTTTCAGTTGCGTCTTTTTCAATATCTTCGTGAATTGTTTTCAGTGGAGCTATTTTCTCTTTATCTCACCAAAATGATTTCAACGGAATATCGTGTAGAAAGAAATGAGATGCAAATGAGATATGAACAATTATTCAAATACCAATGAGTAAATTATTTCAGTGAACAGTTGTTGGTTGGAGAATCGTCCTATCTTATTGACAACTTTTCATTGAAATTTGAAGTAGGGGAAATGCAATCATCCGCAGACAGGATAATGGAAGAACATTCCTTCAATTCTCGTTTCCTGCCATTACCCTCTTATGCCATCATTTTAGTGTCATTCCATTCTGCTGTGTGATCTCCATTGGCAGTAAGAATGTGCTATGATAATACGAACCACCTATCTGTCTGTTCCTGATGTACATCTTGTGTTCACTCTTTCTCATTTCCAATGGTCGAGACGTTCCACCGATATATTCTTGATCGCACGAACAAGGAATTCGATCAAATACAATTTTTTGTGTTCTTTGGTTAATTATGTGATAGTATTGATCGTAAAGTATTTGTTGTTTTGAATGTTGTTTCAACATTATAACTGTTGCCGATCAGTTTCTCATCTTTTCAGGCAAACAAAGAACATAGGGTATAATGTTCGATACGGGTTGTGCATCTTGTCTGGGTTGGGCTTCATTGTGGGGTGTATTTGGATTTTCAGTTCCGGTCAATATTTTTTCTATACTCAAATTCCTTTGGATATCTATTTTCTTTCGATACTGAATTTATGAAGTTGATCTCTCCATCGATTTTTTCAGATGAATTGTATACATACAATTTCTGTTCTATCATAAAGGCGTTCCACTATACCTTTCTTGACACTTGTCTAGTGGTTTGAGGAGTGGAGATATTTGTTGACACCAGTACTTTGTGAATTATTCGACCTTTCATAACCTGGGGATTTTTCCTAAGATCTGGAAGACAGCAAGAGTTCAGCCAGTTCCTACAAAAGGGAAAAAAACTTCACCTTGTAATTATAGACCAATTGCATTGCTTTCTATCATTGCCGAAGTCATGGAAAAAGCAATTAATATGAAGGTCATCAAATATCTAGAGAAATCAGGAATAATTAATGATCGACAATACGGATTTCTCAATCAGAGATCAACCAGCGACTTATTGGCTTGTGTTTCTCATATTTGATAGCATTCAATCGCGTATGTGGAAAAACGATAGCTGTTGCACTCGATATTTCAAAAGCGTTTGATCGAGTTTGGCATCGGGGTCTCCTTTCTAAGCTGCCGTCTTATGGTTCGCCACCTCAGTTGTGTGCTTTGTTGAGGAGTTTCTTGTCTGTATGTTGTTGTTGATGTAGTATCATCTGATATTCTCCCAATAAATGCAGGTGTTCCACAGGATTCAGTTCTGGCGCCCACTTTGTTTTTGCTTCATATCAATGATTTGCTCGAGAAAACATCTTGTTCAATACATAGTTTTGCGGACGACAGTACTCTTCATACCAGTTTCTCTTTCGGAGTCCTCATACCTGCTCGAGAAACAAAAATTCACAGAAACACTGACGTCAATAAAATTAACGACGACTTGGCAAAAATAATTGAATGGGGTAACATGATCTTTGTGGAATTTAATGCTACGAAAACCCAGGCATGTCTCTTCTCAAGAAAAGCCGATCTATCATCATCAAATATTCAGATATCGGGAGTAACTGTTCCTACAAAATCAAGTACATCGATGCTAGGGATTACGATCAGTGATAATCTCTCAAGGGAAAACCATGTGAGATCTATCGCTAAAAGTGCTTCCCAGAAACTTGGATTTTTATTTCGTGCGAAGAAATACTTCACCTCTCGTCAGCTCCTAATGATCTACAAGGCTCAGATACGACCTGTCATGGTATACAGTTCTCATGTGTGAAGTTCGACACCGAAACATTCATTGAGGCTTCTCTATTCCATTCAGAGTAAGGCAATTCGTCTTGTTGGTGATTCTTCGTTCACAGACTCGCTCACTTCATTGGAACATCGTAGAAGGGTCGGAGACTTGTCTTTCTTCTATGGATAATAATAAAGAATTCCCACTCCTTTGTTGTGAATTTGAAAACCTGTCGAACCTCTCTTGCTCAGGGATCTTTTGTCAATAGAACAGCTGAGCTTTGGAACTCCTTGTCAAAAGAGGTTTTTCCTGAGGCTTACAAACTTCAGAAATTCGAAGTAAATGTTGTCCCTGGAATCACGCGGTGTTCTTTGAACATTACAGGGCTTCCCTTTTGTGTGAATCTGCATATAACAAAAAAATACAAAAATACAATTCAATATACACTTTTGTCCACATGACGTGTCGATTTCTTTATCATAACATCTAGAAAAAGAAGTTCACTGTTATTTTCTGTTTCTGATGTGAATTTTATTGTTGGTTCTTGTTTGTTGATATGTTCCAGTAATTGGCCATAGAATTGAAATAATTTGAAATCCATGATTCAAAGCCGGATAACGTTCTTTTTCCGTGTGGTTCGCTCCATTGAAAAATTTCCTTCAGGTATTTTCATTTGCCCAAACGAATTAACCGGAAAATTAAATATTCAGTGCTCTCAGGGAATGACTGAATGGCATTGTTCGTATCAAATGGAAAAGGGAGACAATACTTCGTGGAGAAAAAAAAATAATTACAAGTTCTACGGAACTCGGCAAAATCTTAATGAAGTTGACTCGTTGATTTCACCAAACCTTTTCTCTACAGTAATTATACAATGTTGATCAGGTACCGACATATTACTATGTGGAGCTTCGTACATAAGATGGTCGATTGGTATTCATTTGGTATGTATATGAAAATTTCTCAAGAAAAGCCATATACTAAGATTCGTGTCTCATTATGGTTCGGAACCGTACAACCAACTCCAAGTAAAATATAATTTTAGAAAATCGATAAATTCCAATATGCCCTCAAGCGGTTTATAATCAGAAATTCATAAAAACAGTTTCTCATCATTTATAGGGCGTGAAAAAAATAGAGTTTGCGACTCTCATGTATTGGTTATTATTAAATCCACTTTAAAATGCAACTACTGCACTGACCTTTAATTCGCCTACAAAACACACAGACTTCTCTACTGACTTAAACATTCAACACTCTCTACTTAAAACTCATATAACTTCGATGCTCCACTAGGCTGCACTAATCTCCACTAAGATCTTAATATTTCGTACGAAAAACTCTTCCTCCTGTCGATGAAACGCATTCTTAAATACTAATTTGCATTCATGATATTGGGGAATTTCTTAACAATATACTGAATGAAAGATTTATTCAATCGTGTCTAACAAACATACATGTTGCAGTCAATTCCAGCGACATGTCAGAATGTGAAATAATCAAGAGTGGAGTTTCTCAAGGTTTGGTTTCGGGCCCGCTTCCGTTTATAATTTACAAATTATCTTTTCTATGGATCTCTATAGTCACAATACTTTTGCAGATGACATTACTGTTTGGAGTTCACACACAATAGCTCTGAATTAGCAATCAGTGTTGGATCAGCACAGGAAAAAGATAAAACTTAAGTCATGAACAATAATATGATTATAAATAGGAACACATCACAGCACAAAAAATAATGTTTTTCCTTGTAAGGCACTTCATTATCCCGAAATAATGTAAAATATCAGTCTCACCTTAGGTGATAGCTTATCTATCTTTCATTTGAGACCTAGTAATGGGACCGGAATAGAACTGAGGATTCTGTGAACCATCGAATGAGGAATGAAAATTGTTTTCAGTAATGTTCGTAATAACACACCAGTCATTCAACATGGCTCAACCAATTAACAAGAATATGAAGTATCACCAAAATTGATATGGAGCAATCGATCAGAGTGAATCAGTATAGAATTGAAAACTGCTATCAGAGACCAATAACCTGAACACCAAACTGGTGAACTGATGAAATTAAAAATTGATACTCAGTTTTTTCTCATTCATTTTTTCCAGAAATCATCTCTCGATTATTTCACGAATATGTGCGGAGTATAAAGATCTCTTGGTGCACGAGACTCCTTTTATCTCTTTAGAACGCAGTCAGAAATTGGTTTTTATGTACCAAGGGCATCAAGTAGATGTTTATGCCTGGAAGGCAACGGGCTTACTAGGAACATCCCTCAATACCCTCGGTGCATACAGACTTTCATGTTATACCAGTTCGTAATTGAAATCACATTATACATATACGTTAATATTATAAATAAATTGCTGTCAGACTTGAGTCAAAATGCAGGAGAACTTTGAAACTCCTGACGAAATTGCAAAAAAAGTCGTAAAAGCCGAAAAAGCAACACAAATTTTGCTTCCTAAAAGAAATCAACAGACGTCTACTTAAATAAATATAACAAATTACTGAAATGTATGGCAGAAAACATATGCTTGGAGACTTTTCTGATCTTGCTGAAACATTTTCGTCGAATTCCAAATATTCCAAGTAGAGAAGACGTTAATTGTGAATAAGGATCTCAACATCGCTAATTACCATAAGTTGAGCTAGTATTCGAAGCAAGGGTCAAAAGGATACCAACGAAAAAAGTCTGTCCACTGAAGACGTTATGAAATTTATTCATGAGGCACCGAACGACACGTTTTTGATTAACAAAGTTGCTTTGAAATTTGGTGTATTAGGTGGATGTCGACGACAGGAATCTGTGAATATACTTGTTACCCACGTAGAAGATAGTTATTTTATATTATGCAATATAAACTCCAATTTCATATCATGTTATTTCGTTCATAAAGGTTATAACACACTAGTGTGGTATAATCCATAACTCACTAGTGAGTTATGGTGTGTTATTTGATAGTTTACTTGTCTAAAATGACATTAATAATAACAGTCTTAACTGTCATCTGTTGGATAGAGATTATAACCAGTTAATCAAACAATAACCTCAGTTATACCCAAACAGATAGACAGGAGGAACTACAACGCCCTGAGGTCAAGAGCAGTCCTTAAACAGTTCCCCCCACTTTCACATAAAGATACTATTTCCACAGTGGAGAGTTCTATCTCTACTGTGAGATTTCTAGAAATCTTTGCGTCCACTCACTGAACATTGTAATATAACATCAATGCAACAGCTACACTACAATATTATATGTTACATTATAGTAATATGTTACTGCAACACGTTTGTTATATAGATGTTGTAGTGAAATGTCCGGGTAGGATAGATAAAAATATTTGAAATGTTATGTTGATGCAATGTATCTGCAACGTATCAGATTCAGTATTTATGTATTATACAGGGTTAACTGAATAAGTGTTAAACATTCAAGGACGTGATTCCTCGTCGAAAAAAAGATAGGATCTTTCATATAAAGAAACTTCATTGAAGCATCCCTTTGTACTAAAAGACACTTAACCAGTAATTTATTTGGTTTACCACATGATTGCAAGGGGTGGAAAACGCAACCCCTAGAATTCATTTCCAATGTAATTTTTTCTTATTATTTGTTTACCATTCAAAAATTTATTTCCGACAGCCTGTTTCATTCTACACAAAAAATGTCTCTTGGGTTTTCCGCCCAAAATAAACCAGTTCGCAGCAAAAAATTATTTTACGAACAACTACAGAGATACATCGTCATAAATGCGAAAATATGAAACTAATCTATCTAGTAGGTCGCTGTTAGCGATAGTGTCAATTGAATTGGTGACGCTGTCAGTTAGTTAATTCCAATATTGTAACTTTTTCAGTGCTTGTGAAAAAATTGTTATACACATTTTATGTAACCCCTTTAAGGGGCTGTATCTTAACAAGGGATGCGCCAATGAAGTTTCCTTATATGAAAGATCCTATCTTTTTTTCGATGAGGAATCACCTCCTTGAATGTTTTACACTTATTCAGTTACAGTATAATTGTTGTGCTGAAACATACCCGAATCATTCACCAACAACGTATATGTTCTCGCCCTTATTATTTTAAGTAAAATTATAGATGTGGTTTGGCAACGTTGTAATTCATGAGAAGCGACGTAAAGAAACAAATAGTGTCAGTTCCTTTTTGGAAGAGAAAAACAACACGGCGGATCGTTGTTTGAAGCGTGCGGTGCGGTTAAAATAAGAGAAACAAAACTCCGATTGAGAAATTTCGATAAAACATTTCCTAGACGTGTCTAGGTGGTCCTACGAGAATAAAGAAATCACTCTTCCCACAAAACACTCCTTTTCCTTCCTTCAAACCTTTTTTTGTCCGAGTGCAGAAGATCGAGTGCAGAAGATTAAGTTTTTTGTTCTGGAGCAATTTGGACTTGCCAACAAAAGTGGTGAGTGATTAACATAAATATTATCTCTACATTGAGTTACGAAGGAACATTTGATCCTTTTCGATCCGGATTTATCAGCTTTAGGCCCGGTCTTTTCACCTCCAGATATCCTACAGATAAACTAACTGACGGTTAGAATATTCTTTTGTTTATCGTTAAGTGATAATAAAAGCATATTCTAACATTCAGTCAATCTATCCTTAGGATATCTGGAGGTGAAAAGACCGGGCCTTAAAGTAATTTTTTGAAAACACTGGCGGTCGATTACAGTTTTTTTTGGTTTCGTTTATTATTTTTTTTGGGTAATAATAAGTCGGCCTATGAATTGCAGGGTTGCCAAGCTTCTCAAAAATCGGAGTTTAGTAAAATAAAATTTTAAAAAAGCGGATTTACTTAAAGTTTTTTTTTTATTTACTACTTGGATTGAATACTTTGCGGTTTTGTCAATAATTTCTTTCGTTTTCAACATGTCGCAACGGGAATTGAAAAAGTTAATTACTAAAAAAGAAAATCTTTTTGCGATTTTACAAAATTTATATGATCTGAGTAAAGATTTGTCTACGGAAAATTTGAAAAATAAATTTCGGACATTAATGGGTACATATGAGGAAACAAAAAGGAAGATTTATGACATTATAGATGAAATAAATAATGAGCAACTTGAGCTCAAAGAGGATTATGTACCAGATTACAAGGTCATACAAACTATCAATGAACTTTGTTGTTACATTCAGGCGTCAATGGAAAAGATAAAATTACCAGCTCAGAGCACGGGAAATAGTAGTTTTGGTTCTACCTCTGCGGGTGGCAGTGGATCGACTAGTCGCAGATCGTTAAGGGCACCAGATCCGAATTTACCGGATTTTTACGGTGAAATTCGACAATGGGAAACATTCCACGCCTTATATGATAGCATGGTACATTCAAATCCCGATTTGAATAATCTTGATAGGATTCACCTTTTAGTCGGATGTTTAAAGGGTCCAGCTCAAAGCGTGTTTACAGGCATTGCAATCGCACCGGGTAATTATGATATAATCTATCAGGCACTTTGCGACAAGTATGAAAATAAGCGGTTGTTAGCTAAAACGTATTTAGAGCAAATTATGGATTTCAAATCAATGAATTTTGAGTCTGAAAAAAATTTGAGTTTATTTTTAGAGCGGTTTGATACATCGGTGTCGGCGTTAAAAAATGTAAACGTACCGGATTTGACTGATTTTATTTTTACGTATATTGCTTTATCCAAATTGGACCATGCAACTGTGATGTCCTTTGAAACGACCCAAAGAAATACAGATTTTCCTAAATACGCGGATTTAATAACTTTCATCAAAAGCCAAACACGACTTCTAAATATGAATAAACCCAGCGGTTCGGGGGGAAAAGCGACAATGAAAACATTTTTGGTTGATGAAAATCCAGGTTCAAAATCAAATTGTTGTCAATATTGTAAAAAACCGTCTCATTATATAGGTCGATGCGATAAATTCAAGCACCTTACGCCACAAAAAAGATATGAGGTGGCAAAAAATAATAATTGGTGTTTCGTATGCCTTTCATCTAGTCATGGGGTAAGGACTTGCCCATCGGAAAGGGTATGTACTGGGTGTAAGAAAAGACATCATTTTTTGTTGTGTTTTACAAAAGATAATCGAGAAAATAGGCCTAATGCGGCGGACAATAGTTCTATGACGACGGAAAATAGATCTAATGCGGCGGAAAATAGTTCTAAGACGGCGGAAAATAGATCTAAGACGGCGGAAAATAGATCTAAAGCGGCGGAAAATAGATCTAAAGCGGCGGAAAATAGGCCTGATACGGAAAATGTAGAAACTTTTATGTGTTCAAGCGTAATGAAGCAAAATACACAACAAATATTAGGTACGGTAACGGTTTCGATATTAAATAGTTGTAACAAAAACAATAAATGTAGATTTCTATATGATAGTGGCAGTATGTCTAATTTATTGACGGTAAATTGTTGTAAAAAATTAGGATTGAATATTTTAAAGATATTTTCAACTACCACAGTTAGCGGTTTAGGTAGTTGTAAACAGAAAGTGAGGGGAAAAACTACTCTTACTATTGCATCACGATACGATTTGAATAAAAAATATACAATAGAAGCGTTTTTGGTGGATAAAATATCGAGTAATTTGCCAAAATCGTACGCGGATGTGAGTGGATTTCCTGAGTTACAAGAATTGTGTTTAGCAGATGATAAGTTTTATAGACCGGGCGAAATAGATGGAATAATTGGTGTCGAACTTTATGGGCTTATTTTGGGTAAAGATAAAATAATTAGTGGCGACGGTACTGTAGCCGTGGAAACTGAGCTAGGTTACGTAATTATGGGAAAAATTCCGGTTTTTGCAGAAACAGATAATATTTGTACCTTTTTGTCATTAAATGAAGAACAATCAATTGAAGAACTTGTAGCAAGGTTTTGGGAGGTAGAACAGGTACCTAATAAACTGTTGGTGGTACCAGAGGAAAAAGAATGTGACAAAATATATAGTACAACCTATAGCAGGGATGAAACGGGGCGCTTTACGGTGACTCTGCCATTTAAATTGTCGGCCGAAAACTTAGGTGACTCGCGTACCGGGGCACATTGCCGACTTTTATCATTGGAGAAACGGTTGAAGAAAGATAGTAATTTGCGGCTTGAATATAATAAAGCTATACAAACTTTATTAGATAACGGTCATATGGCTTTGGCAAACTTGGAGGATAATGAAAATGCTTATTATATTCCGCATCATCCGGTGATAAAATTGAGTAGTACTAGTACCCCCATCAGGATAGTACTAGATGCAAGTGCGTCTTGCGATAATCAGGTCTCACTAAACGATATATTGTTCAGTGGTCCAAAATTGCAGGCAGATATCGTAACATTACTTTTGAATTTTCGTTTATTTCGTATTGCTATGACGTCGGATTTGAAGAAAATGTATTTACAAATAAAGTTAGTTCAGGACCATTGGAGGTATCAAAGATTATTGTGGCGATTTGATCCGGAGGATAAAGTTGAAACTTATGAAATGAGGGTAGTTGCTTTTGGAATGAAGTCTTCTCCATATTTAGCGTTACGCACGATTAAGCAATTAGTTACTGATGAGGGTGAAAAGTACCCTTTGGCGGCAGAATTTGTATCACGGGATCTATATATGGATGACTATTGTTGTAGTTTAGATTCGGTTACTGAGGCAATTCAGTTATATCACGAGTCGGTTGATTTATTTAAAACGGGAGGTTTTGAAATAGTAAAATGGTCGTCAAACTCTGATATAGTCATGCAAAACATACCCGTCGAGAAAAGATTAACAGAGGATGCGGTGGTTTTCAAGTCGGACACTAAAATATTGGGAATACGGTGGGACCCAGAGAGCGATACGTTTAGTTTTGAAATAAAAATTCCAGATGCAAAATGCACTAAGCGGGCTATTTTGTCAACGGTTGCTCAATGTTTTGACCCTATAGGTTTGTTAGCACCTTTCATTTTATATTTAAAGGCGTTAATCAAAGAGTTATGGCTTTTAAAGATCGATTGGGACGAAAAACCCCCAGAAAATATTATTGGAAAATGGCAAAAGGTTCTTGGTGAATGGAGTAAGTTGAAACAATTCAAGGTTCCCCGACATATAGGTGCGACCATTAAACAACCAGTTATTATTTTTGGTTTTGCGGATGCGAGCACTGTCGGATATGGTGCGGTCATTTATTTACGAACGGTCTCATCATTCGGTAAGAAAGATGTAAATGTTCAGTTGGTTTGCGCGAAATCAAAGGTCAGTCCGGTTAAGATAATGACTATTCCGCGGCTAGAACTTTTGGCTAGTCATTTACTTTCTAAGTTGTTAAAATCAGTTGTAACGACCTATCAGGAGAGGATCTTAATTTCCAAGATACTGGCTTTTTCGGATTCATCCACAGTAATCAGTTGGATAAAAACGCCTCTTCATAAAGATATCTTTGTAGCAAATCGGGTGTCCCAAATAAAAGAAAATGTGGAAAATGTATCATGGCATCATATTGAGGGCAAACAAAACCCGGCGGATTCTTTATCGCCTGGTCTTACGCCATCTGAGTTGATAAGTAATAAATTGTGGTTAAACGGACCCACATGGATAAGCCTACCAAAAGAAAGGTGGCCTGATTTTTCAAAAAACGGGGTTGAAATGCATAAAAATATTGAATCAGAAGTAATGGTGGTGAAAGTAAACGAATTAGATGATCCTATTTTAAACTTAATGCATCGAATTTCGTCCTTTGCAAAGATTTTGCGAATTATGGTTTATGTTTTGCGGTTTACGAAAATACTTATCAACCGAAAAGATATAATTTTAGCTAGTGAAATGAAAAAGGCGGAATTGATATTAATAAAATCAGTGCAACTTAGACACTTCAAGATGGAAGTTTCTCTTGTAAAAGCACAAAAGAAATGCACATCAACCCTCAAACGACTTGATCCCTTTGTGGAGGATGGATTGCTTAGGGTCGGGGGTAGAATAGGAAACTCGAATTTAGCATATTCTAAAAAACATCCGTTTATAATACCGGCTAAAGAAGTGTTTACCGAAAGATTAGTAGATTACTATCATCAAATATATTTGCACACGGGAGCTTATTTATTGGAAGCCATCCTAAGACAAAACTATTGGATTTGCGGTGGAAGAAATCTGATTCGGAGTCGAATTTACAAATGTAATCGTTGTTTTCGGTTAAATCCAAAAATTAAAGAGCCACTGATGGCTAGTTTACCTTCTGTGCGGGTCAATGAAGCTAAAGCTTTTTTGAATACTGGCGTGGATTATTTCGGTCCTTTTAAGGTTTCCTTGGGTAAAAGAAAAAATGCGGCGGTTCACAAGGGATATGTCAGTTTATTTGTATGCATGTCTGTGAAAGCGATACATTTGGAAATGGTTAGCTCTCTATCAACAGATCATTTTATACAAGCGTTTAAAAGATTTATTTCTAGGAGAGGTCCTGTGAAGACGCTCTATTCGGATAGGGGTACTAATTTTGTTGGTGCAAAAAGGGTATTGTCAGATATTAATCAATTTATTAATTCGCCTGAAAATACAAAGGCATTTGAAACGGAACTGGGTATACAAGGTATCGAATGGCATTTTAATAGCCCTTCTGCACCAGAACAAGGTGGTCTTTGGGAGAGCAATGTAAAATCGGTCAAAACCCATATTTATAGGGTAATCGGAGATCAAGTTCTTACCTACGAGGAATTTTCTACTTTGCTTACGGAGATAGAAGCGCTATTGAACTCTAGACCTTTGTGTCAGTTATCGGTGGATCCAATGGCACCTGAAGCATTAACACCGGCACATTTTTTAACTCCGTTATGTGGTTTTCCAGCGGGTAATGTTCAAAACATTTCATTAAATCGATTAGATAGGTTTCAATTAATTGACAGAATGGTTCAGGACTTTTGGAAGAGGTGGAGACAAGAGTATCTAACCACTTTGCAAATTCGCAAAAAGTGGAGCGTTCAAACTCCCAATATAGCGGTGGGAACGGTAGTTCTATTAAAAACGGACAATTCACCGCCTTTACACTGGCCGTTAGCGGTCGTAACGGAAGTTCATCCGGGCAGCGACGGAGTTGTCCGTAATGTAACTTTGAAAACCAGTAAGGGCAGGTTTACAAGACCTGTCGTGAAGTTGTGTCCACTGCCAACTCAATAAGAAGGTGAACCAATTTTGTTGGAATTTTTATTTTGTTTATTTGGTGCTATGGTTGATTTGTTTATAGATTTCATTTTATATTTTCCACCAGCCATAAAATGAATTCTCATATTATTTTGGATTTTGTATATTATAATTCGTTAATTAAGATTCAAAATAATAATTTTTTTTTTCTTTCATTTCGAATGTGGCTGAAAATAAAATAGTTTTTCAGGGTCGGGGGTATGTTCTCGCCCTTATCATTTTAAGTAAAATTATAGATGTGGTTTGGCAACGTTGTAATTCATGAGAAGCGACGTAAAGAAACAAATAGTGTCAGTTCCTTTTTGGAAGAGAAAAACAACACGGCGGATCGTTGTTTGAAGCGTGCGGTGCGGTTAAAATAAGAGAAACAAAACTCCGATTGAGAAATTTCGATAAAACATTTCCTAGACGTGTCTAGGTGGTCCTACGAGAATAAAGAAATCACTCTTCCCACAAAACACTCCTTTTCCTTCCTTCAAACCTTTTTTTGTCCGAGTGCAGAAGATCGAGTGCAGAAGATTAAGTTTTTTGTTCTGGAGCAATTTGGACTTGCCAACAAAAGTGGTGAGTGATTAACATAAATATTATCTCTACATTGAGTTACGAAGGAACAGTATATGATAACAAAATATTATTTTATAATATTTTAATTAGTATTTTCTTCACATAACAGTTATACCTCATTCGATAACTGATCTATAAATAATATTAAGTGGTTATTATTTTTGGCAGAATCACCATAGTTTCAGAAACAGTTCTGGAATAAAGATGAAAGATCATGACAAAATATTTTTTGAAATAACGTATATAACAAAAATAAAAATATGGGAATTCAAGAAATAAAACTTCAATTATTTTATGGAGAAAAGCGTAGGTTAATGTTTCATTTTCTCTCCATCTGGTTTTTCATGTTTTTGGAAACCTCTGCCACTGCATCTGAAAATTATTGACAAGAAGATATATCAGGTGTCACATGCTTCATTGCTCAGCGTAAAACACAAATTCGAAGTCAAAACGCGAGGTTTTACTTTCTTTCGGAAATTATGGCCATTCACAGTTCACATAAACCTAATTCTACCTCTTTTTTGTACATATTGGGATTGAAACTACAAACGGTAGGTCCATGCTCTTGATGGCCGATCTCCTTCAACTCACAAATCGGCACCTGGCAAAATCACAGCATAAAAAACTACTGAACGGAAGCGGAAGAGTAACCTAACCTATGATTGTATCATACAAATTTCCATAATTATTACATATATGAGTACCTCTTATATATCATAAACGTTGATACTCACCTGTATGATAATATTGCATATTATTTGTTCCGTACTTTTCTGGGTTTGTAACCTACCACAATCTGAAAAAATAAGAATTGATATTGGAATCTATTCAACTGTAGGACAGATTTTCAATCTACTCCGAAAGTTGCTGCGTCTATTGAAAAACAATTCTTTTTGATATGATAACAAAATATTATTTTATGATATTTAAATAATATTATTTTCACATAACAGTTATACCTCATTTTGATAACTGATTTATATTTATCAGTGATGTATAGATATATGTCAATTACGAAGATTGCCTACAAGAGATATTTGCATTTGAACAGGAATTTGCGTATATCTTGTGAGAACGGAAGCGGATTTAGTTTCCGAAACGTTAATGATATGTAATTTTCATATATATATATACGAGAAGTTGCTGACCAGTTGGACTTGTTCTATACAAAAAGAACTATTTTTCAATAGACGCAGAAACTTTTCGGGGTAGAATGAAAATCTGCCCTTCTACATTTGTATAGATTCCAATATTAATTCTCATATTTTCAGATTGTGGTAGGTTATAAACCCAGAAAACTACGGAAAAAATATTAACCCACCACAGAATAATGACGTTCAAACATTTCATATTATATAGTGAGAAAGCATATTTTTCGTCGTCAGAGAGTATAACATTACGTACATATATTAGAATAATAATTCATGTTTCTAACAGAGTGAATACTGCAATGTAATCCGGAAAAATGTTCATTGTTATGTTTCATATTTAGTGGTCAGTCTCGTTGATAAATTTTTTACCTCTTCTATGAAACAGCCTTATTCATCAGTTACCACCATGGCGAGGGGTGTTTCACTTCCGTAAAATTTGTACACCAAATCAGGATTTCTAGTGGATTTCAGAATTTCTTCAACGATTTCAGGTGGGACTTTTGGATTTCAACATGGATTTCATGGATTTCAACAAGACTTTTACAGAATTTTGTATCTCTGAAGTGAAACACCCCTCGCACCATGGGTTAGTTATTACAGTGTCCACGTCTTCGAACTCACCCTATAAAACGAAACTTCCGAAGAACTTATTTGCGGAAAGAATGCCAAATAACGAGACCGTTGAGTTGTCCCTTTCCTCTATAAAACAGTTGCTTATTCACGTGTATGATTTCGATGCTTTTCACGAATACTCATCCATGTAAAAAACTCTCTGGTTAGCTTTCGGAGACTTTGCAGTCATTCGGATTTCCACATAGCGAGTTTCCTATGTGAGCTGGAAAGTGACACCTTCGTGTTGTTCGTGGAAGCATTTACATATTTATGAGGTGTTTCCTCAGATGTCGGAAGAAAAAACACACGTGAATAGGTTTTTTTCGCCGAACGAGAGTTCAATTCAGAGAATACAGTATAGATCAAGATGAATAAAAACCCTGGTGTGTTGACCTATACCTAATAGATTGTAAGCAAATTTTCTCGACTTCGCTATCTTGATTTTGGGGCCGTTCATAAAATACGTCACACTAAAATCAGCTTTTTTTGACCCCCTCCCCCCCCATTGTCACGCTGTGTCACACTCTTTGTGACCCCCCCTAGAAATATTTCGTCACAAAAACAAGCACCCCCCTCCCGCTGAGTTTGATAAATTCTAAATGATAGTACACAAATTCTGAAAATTAAAAATATTCATTCAGTTATCATAATAAAATTCAACTAAATTAATAAATATCTTTCATAACAAACATATAAATAATAAATAATATATCTATTATTCAGAAGTCCAAGAATTTTCTAAATGGGCCGGCCGAAATATCTACAATCGGTATTGCACCATCTTCTTCTTCATCTTCAAAACTACCGTCCACTTCATCGTCATCTAACCATTCTGGAGTCACTATAGATTTGATAGAAACATCTGACGAGTTTAGGAATTCGTTAGAGGATGTCGCACATGTAGATTTCTACCAAAATCCACCGAAGATTTCTTTCATACCAAAATTTTTCAATTTTCATCAGAAATCCACTAAAAAAAGTAGATTTCTACCAAAAGTGGTCACGCTGGCAAGCGCTCATGTCAAAAAATAATAAACGGCGAACGTCACGTTGCCGTATACTCCCCCGTCCCCCCTTGTCACATCTTGTCACACTCAGCCAGACCCCTCCCCCCCCTTGTATGCGAACGTATTTTATGAACGACCCCTTTGATCAATTTTAACTGAAGAGATGCCTTCGAGACTTTGCCAGCAGAGACGCACCTTACAGCAGATTTTAATTTAATCTGCGATGCCATGATATCCATCTGCTCGACGGCCATTCGATTATTCATAGATTTATAGGTTATGTTTATTTCATGGTCTCATGTTTTGCATGCAATTTCTTGCTTTCCCGCAAAATGCTAGAAATTATTTAGTCATCACATTTTGACTGATTATTAGGTATTCCTTTTGTTTTCAATTTGATGAAAAATAAATCAAAAACTCAGTGATTGTGATGTGATTTTAAATCTTCCGAAACAATAGTTGTGAGTGGAACTGAGAAGTATTGATATCTTATCTTTCTACTTTCTGAGGAACCGAAAATAGGTAAGTACTTTTTTCTTCATAGTGTTAAAAAAAAATGCAAGTTCAATGTGATTACGAGCCGATGATATGAGGGATAAGTAATACCTACACGTTACACGAGCATTTTATTTTGAGCTTTGTGAATCGATTCATAATAAATCTAACTATCATTATAAAACCAAACAAATACAAGAACAACAACGATAAACACTTAAAAAGAATATAAACAAGAAAAACGTGAAAAGAAATGAGACCTAGGTACAAGATTTTGAATATTAAAGGAACTTTCAAATGCATTAAAATTCAAATCGAACTGTCAAACATTTCAAAAAAATTAATAGCTTTTTATTAGGCGAACTTGACCTTACGTATTTTGTATACTGATAATTCTATTGGTGAACGAAAGATCCCGCAAGAGTTTATCCAATGAGACCGCCGGTATCGAAAATCACTCGTAAGCTGCCGCCTCAATAAAATGTACCCTTAGAAAATCGTATTTGTATCAAAACCTCAACCCCACCTACCGTCAAAAAATGTAAGTTTACTCTTAGATTTCTCAGGTCGAGAGGAATTGGCTAAACAAAAGAATATCGGTCAACGCACCAGGGTTTTTATTCATCTTGGTATAGATGGTGAATATCCCCATGTGTTACCTGTTTTCAGTTGTCTTATTTATCTTCGAATTGTTCACGCTATTTGTATGCAATCAAAATTGCGATTTTCGAAATGATTGAATTCCGAAAGCCAATGCTAGATATCTTTTTGACCCGCCATAGGCCTCATCAGTGAAAGTCGACTGGGCTTACGGATACAATACTGATTACCTCAAAAGTTGGCAACGAATGAAAAAAGCCAGAATTTTAACGAGTCGCTATTTCCTACCCATAATCATTTGACAAAGTGAGAGAAGTTTTTTACGGACTTTAGTCCCACTCTCGTGCGGCTGTTATCAGTTTGGGTAATTGATCTCTAAGAAATATTGTTGATAGAGGGATGGTATTTATAGCTGTATGAGAATCCGACGTTGTTGAAACTGTCAGACCCCATACAGGTCTGGTTTGAAAAGGACTAATCAATGGATTTGTTCGATGGGAATCCCATCCAATGGTTTCCAATTCCATCATGGGATAGTAATGGTTTCCAGGAATTGGAAAGCCTTTGTGAGTCGTCTCGTTTATTGAGGCATTGAGGGCGTTTTTCAATTTCTATTTTTATATTGCTTCGCGAATGATTCTGGAGTGGAGTGTTTTCGCAGAGGCAATGGTCTTCGTGTTGTTGAAGTCAGTTTTGTGTCCGGTTTCGTGGTGATGTTTGAAGAGAGTCGAGGTCATGTCCGAATTACGTAATGGTAGTTCGTGATCGTAGGACCAGGAGCTCAATTCTCGAGAGTTGAACGAATGCGCTCGTGATGTTCCATTGCAGTTCAGCACACACATTTCATATCGCTCTACGTTATTCTGAACGATATGTTCGTCGAACGTACGGTCTCGAGAATCTGACCCCTGTTCGTCTGTCCTATGGTTGTTCTCTGGCAGTCGTGACAAGTAATTTCATATATTTCTTGTGATTCGTTGGGTATTATATCTTTAGATATCCTATATATATATATATATATATATATATATATATATCAGGGCTTCGGTCTAAAGAAGATGATAACTCTTTCTAGCTACCCGAGCCCTAATGTAAAAAAAACAACTTTGTGTACAAATAGACGGTCGAGAATACTTATCATCTATATATATATATATATATATATATATATATATATATATATATATATATATATATATATATGCGAAATTGCTTTTTTGGGAGTTTATCTGATGGTTTGTCGGTATTGACTTTCGACGTTTCGCCAACATCGCAGTTGGCATTTTCAAGAATGTTACTGCTCCTACTTGGTGCTAGAAACTGTTGTTTGAAAAACTTCTGACAGTTTTTAAATGGCTCCTCGGTCGTAAATTGTAGCGGATATGATCCGTTCCATCAGCCATCGGGTCGATTATGGTTGTCGGACCTTTGGCTACTGACTGTTCAGGTAATAACGGTCGATCTGGTTCGTGGTGACCTGCATGTTTTTCTTTTTGTTGATGAGGGCCCCCCAGATATATATATATATATATATATATATATATATATATATATATATATATATAATTCGGGAGTATCTTGATTGAACTTGGTAAGAAATGATATACTTCTTTTTTATGTTAATGCAAGTCTTACTTTTCTATCTCACGATGTAAGTAAAATATGGAAATATTTTTCTACTAAATATTTTTATGTATCACCATGAACACTTTTTATTGTGGCCATCTGATCCTGACTGCATCCCCAAGAAGTATATCATTTATATATATATATATATATATATATATATATATATATATATATATATATATATATATATATATATATATATATATAGTGGATTATTATAGCGACTGGAGAAATGTACACTGTAATTTCCAAACGCCTTTTTCTTGAAATGGTCGAAATAAATAAATCTTCAAATTGTATGAATAAAAGAAATGACATTGATAACCTCAGCAACATTTACAGTAACTTACTGGAACTACATCAAAAACGTAATAATTAAAATCTTCCCAATCAATACATCCCTCTGTAGAATTAATGATCAAATCATCATAGACGTGAAAAATGACATATATGTGAGGGTATGACATTTGTCAAAAAAAAACAATTTTACAAACATGTATACACATTTTTTACCAATTTATGTTTAATTCAATATTTTTACACCATTTTTACTGTGAGTATAGTTAATAATGTTGATGAGAGAAAAAAAAAACAATAAATTATAGGCCCTGAAGAAGCTTCACAATAGAAGCGAAAGCTTGGCAAAGTAAAACAGGACTTTTCATTTGGACTGACTGAGAGACCCCGCTATCCATTACAGTGTACATTTCTCCAGTCGCTATAATAATCCACTTCAAATAAAAATGGGGTTCTTCGAAGAGATTGAACTCATATATATATATATATATATATATATATATATATATATATATATATATTTTTTTTTTTTTTCTCAATGCAATTTCAAATCGTTCATTTCATATCAATTCAAGCATGAAGATCAGTGTGAAAAAAGGGGTTTTTGAAAGTCTCTATGACAATCATATCATCAAACCCAGAATTTGAGACAGAGAAATGGAAACCATGAAAAATGCACTTGGAGAAAATGCTTATCCCAATGTATATGTTATTGAAACCATCCAAGGGTTTGAAAGGGGTCCTGATAAAGCAAACACCAAAATTCACCAAATTCATCTTATAAAAGTGGTCATTTGTTATATCCAAGGATTATCAGGAAAAATTAAATGAATGGGTAATAGATTCAAAACAATTAAGTGACACGATTGGATTCCTATTGAGTCAAAACAAACCTTTTGATGCGGGACATAGGTTCAAAGTATGTATGTGTTCCAGTGTTTATACTGGTGAAACATCAAGGCCATTAGGAATAAGAAAATCTGAACATAAAAACAACTCGAGTAGACAAGTAATAGATACGTCGAAATTAGCTGAACAACACCTGATGAATGCTGAAATGAGCCTCACTTTTCATTATGCAGTCTGTTCCTTTTATAATAAAATAACAAAGACTGCAGAAAGTATTTTCGGCTTCTCCTAATTCATTGTAGTAATTCGTTTCACCATTCTTGAGTTTAATTATACAACTTATGTTACGCAACACAAACACACACTCGGACATTCATAAGACAAAAAAAAGGTCAACAGAACGTAAACCTCCCGAATAATCCTTCCAACAAAATGTCATCTCGAAACTATCCAGTTGCCAGGGATCTTTCTACAAACATCGTTAGCTAAACGAAGCAATTATCGTAGAGGGAGTGTTGCTTTTAAATGAAAGCTTAATGTTGACTTTTAGTAGCCATGAAACAGAGATAAAAAGACATTCGGCTCACATATGGAAGCACAATTTCCCCTCCCAGGGAAATATATGGAAGGCGGAACAGGTTTGATTTTATTTTATTTTCGTCCGTGTGGTTCGGAATTGTGTTCTGATGAAATGTTGCGGGGGTGGGTTTGAATCGATAGGGGAGGAAATCAATTTTTTTCAAACAGCAATAATGTTTGATTTGATATTCCCGGAACAAGCATTTTGCACATGTGCTGTTCGGAGAAAAAGTGTACCGAGTGAATGGCATAGTTGGCAGACTCCTCTACGAATCGTTTATCAATCTTTACGATTGTCACAGGAAATATCACTCCCCCCTCCTCCCTTAAGGTTGATTCAAATCAACTGTTATTGTTATAATTCGAAATATGCATTGTTCACATTTGCGAATCATATTAGCGATACTGTTCATACCCATTGAGATGTGATAAACAAGAATACATTTGGAGAAAAACCCCATAACATTTTTCTATGAATTGAAAAATAAAGTAGCTATGAGAAGTGAAGTACATGATAGAAAAACGTTTTAGCTTTCATTTATTTCCTACTGTGCAATCATATATTATGGTTTGGAAATTAAGGGCCAATTCGCAATGGCCACCCAGATCCCCTGACCTTAGCCCTTTTTCAACGATATACTGATGTAAATACCTTGCAATAGATAAAAGCGGAATCGTGGCAAGCAGTGGAACAAACAATTCAAAAAAGTTAAAAGTTGCATCTTTCAACACCTACTGAGTGGAAACAAACTCCTTTTTCGCCTACCTCTATCCAAAGTATACAGTTCCTGGCCCCATTGTGAGGAGCAAAGATGTACTTTTTCTCCCTAGGGAAGAAAAGTAAAAGTGACGTTATATTATATGAATTATATTCTATTATATGAGTATAAATTTTACCGTTTATTTATAGAACACCCTGTTTTTTGCAAAATAGTAGAAATCAGTAAAGAAGGTAAGATTTTTCAGTGAAATAGTAAATATATTGAGAAAATACAACTGAAACAGCAAATAGTATAATAGAGCAATACGCTTTGTCTATGATTCCGCAGAAATTTTCTGTCAGTCCCGATATAGCAATGTGTTGGTGCACCGCTCAATGTTCATGACAGGTTTGCAGGCATTGTAGGTGTTAATTCGAAGTCCGGCGTCGACTGCTTTTTTTCTTCTTTTTAATTCTTTTTTCTTTGTTGTCTTGATTTCAGGAGCATGCCATACTCTACACCTACTTTCTCAGTTTTAGTTCATTAATAAATTTTGTTCTCCCCCTTGTTACACAAAAAGCTATAGTTATACATTGTTTCTAATAATATATTGATGTTCATCTTCACTCCTCATCTGATAACTCCTTTTATTTTACACTTCAGAACAAAATAGCAGAGACTTTCATTTTATAATCGGAATTTCATGTTTTGCCAGAAAAAAAATGTACAGTGCTCTCCATTGAAATATTGTATATTTCATACCGAGGCAAGAAGTGGATCATTTCTCTCTAGAGCTAGAGGAAAATATAGCGCACCGTGGCTAAAGGTCGAGGTAAGTTATTTCTCGAGAAAAAAATGGTATCTTTCACCGATGTTTTTATGTTGTACTTGGGAAAATGGCTGATGAAACCTATATTTTTTGTATATTCGATAGCGAAATAGTGTCTGGTACCTATAATATCACATCAAGGTTGAGTTGTTTTGTACGTTTTGTATGTAACGTATGTACACGTTGGCGGAGATCTAACCACTTCCTAAATTCCGATGAGTATAATGACGTTTCGAGTAGAAGACGAAGAGATTGGAAAGTTTCGAAAGAAAGTTATTTCCCACCCTGTCTTCTTCTGGGTAAACAGTTGGCCACTTTCAAGCCTGAAAATATGTTAGAAACAAGCACATTTTTAAATAATCGTGAATAAAAGGTATTTCACCCAAAACGCCAAAAAGACGATTCTTGCTTCTTATTGAGTGTGGAGTGTTCTAGTTTTTGAATGGGAGGAACTTCGTCCAATAATAAACTTATACGGGTTAGACTACTACTTGGAGGATATGAAAATAAGAATGATTTTTCTGTCGAAGTTATAAGAATCTTTCTATGATGAACACTTCCTTAACATTGTTGCGAATACATAATTTCTCATTTGCTGATACGCCGTCAAATTAAAACTTGGAAGTAAAAATATTGAAATAAATCGATGAATTAATTTCAAAATTATTCATTGCGTATTTTCCTTCTGCATAATGTGGTTTTTCATTGGGCCCCATTCGATTTTGGATTCTCAGTCCTCACTTTTTTGTAATAATGATAATTCCAAATGATATACAGGTATAGCTTATCCAATCCATCTTGGCATAGAAGTAATATCGTATATGCCCTAAAATCTCTGTGAAGTGTAGTGAAATCAAAAAAAAAATATTATATGTAGTCACTGTCTTTAAATTTATCCCTAGAAGGTGTTTTTTCTTTTGTACTACACACTAGTGCGGAAAAGTAAATCCGGTAAGTTTTCAGGGAGTATACTGACATTTGTGTGTGTGTGTGAAAGAGAGAGCTGGCATCGGAGAATCCATTTGCCACAGAAATTATACTGACATTTGAATAATCAAATATGATTTTATCGTTGTAATTCACAGAATGACTGAAAAATTAAGAAATTTATTTGAATTCTGCTATGCTTGAAAAAATTATGTTTCAATTATTTTTTAATGGCCCTGGTATGAGCTTCATCAAAGAATGTAAAAATGATAATAAACATCTGACATTTTCCTTCGTCACTTTGAATTAGCGTAGCAACAGAAAAAAACTGTCAGTCAAAAAACTACCCTGGAAATTCTACTCTGGACTCATCGGGAAAAGATCCCCCGAATATCACGCCTGTCGACAGTCATATGCCTGAGATAATTTTTCACCAACAAAATGTAAGAAATATTTTAATGTACCTGAAGACGGATAGGGCTTGCGGATCTGATGGAATCCCAGCAATTGTACTGAAAGTATGTGCCCCCGAATTGACACCAGTACTTTGCGAATTATTCAACCTTTCATATTACCTGGGGATTTTTCCTAAGTCCTGGAGGACAGCAAGAGTCCAGCCAGTTCCTGAAAAAGGAAAGGAAACTTTACCTTGTAATTATAGATCAATAGCCTTGCTCTCTATCATTTCCAAAGTCATGGAAAAAGCAATCAATATGAAGCTCATCAAATATCTGGAGAAATCAGGAATAGTTAATGATCGACAATGAGGATTTCGCCATCAAAGATCAACCAGTGACTTATTGACTTATCTTTCTCTTATTTGGCAGCATTCAATCGAGAAATTCGGAGAAACGATAGCTGTTGCACTCGATATTTCAAAAGCGTTTGATCGAGTTTGGCATCGGGGTCTCCTTTCTAAGCTGCCGTCTTATGGTTTGCCTCCTCAGTTGTGTGCTTTCTTGGGGAGTTTCTTGTCTGATAGGTCTCTGCATGTGGTTGTTGATGAAGTATCTTCTGATATTCTGTTTTCTTTGAACATTACAGGGCTTCTCTTTCGTATGATTCTGCATATAAAAATAAAATTGTGACCTCTTTCTGCTAAGTTTCTGACAAAGCAGTGCAAAACCGGTATCTGACTTCATTGAAAACATTTAAGCCTCTGAAATAAATCGCACGTTCAATATTAATATCAATATTAGTTGAATTGCTGATATGTATTTAATAATGAATGTTTCTTTCTGTATATTTTTGGGTTTTTTCTGCACGTTAGTAGAAACAATAGTCTACCTAACATGTACGTGAAGTGACTTTTCCGCATACGATTGCTGGCGGAGAACTATCACTTTCTGCACTTGTTAGGTGAACTACTATAACATCGGTGTGGCAAGGTGAACTATCAAGACCTGTGACCGGTCTGCAATTAAATTCATGGAATTCGGACTTCTCGTGGTCGTCGTTTCATACGCCTGAAAGAGGTGTATTCGAAAACAAATCTTTAATAACAATGTAAATGATATAGGTAACTTGATAAATCATTTCATAAGAATGGTAGGTACCTAGAAATAAGTCATAAAAATTGTTCAAAGTGATGCCCATTAGATATTATACAGGCTTCTAAACGTCGAATCACTTCTCTCGTACATGTCGCTCTTATAATATCAGGCGTAATATCACTGCACGCTAGTCGAATTTTCATTTTTAGATCATCCACATTCAAAGGGGGAGTAGTGTAAACAATATCTTTTACATAACCCCATAGGAAAAAATCAAGCGGTGATAAATCTGGGGAACGAGCCGGCCACCGAATTGGACCCTTATTACCAATCCATCTATTTGGGTTCGTTCTATCCAGATATTCAGTAACAACCTGTGAATTGTGAGGAGGAGCACCATCTTGTCGCCACCAAATTCCTTGTCGTTCTGCTATGGGAATATCTTCCATCAACTGGATCACATCATTTTCTAGAAAATGTGAATATCGTAATCCATTGAGATTTTCATTGAAAAAGTAAGGTCCTATGATGCGGCCCTTGAACAATCCACACCATACATAAATACCCCAAGTAGTTTGAAAATTACTTTTGCGGACCCAGTGGGGTTTTTCTTGAGACCAATAGTGACTGTTATGTCGATTCACAACTCCATTATTGTGGAATCGCGATTCATCGCTCCACAAAATTTGACTGAATATGTTAGGACTTTCATGTAATATTACCTGAATACAAGCAATGAATTCAAGTCGTCGTTCAAAGTCCGTGGGTTTCAAACCTTGTACCAACTGAATTTTGAATGGGTGGTATTTATTTTCTTTCAGAATTCTCTGTACATTAGATTTACTCATACCGACTTCTTCTGCAAGAGTACGGATAGAAACATGTGGATGGATAATAATATAAGCCAACACATTGATCTCTAAATCTTCAGTTCTAACAGATCTCGTATGATGACGATGCTTTATAGTGGAAGGAAATAACCCAGTTCGCAATTTTTCTCCAACTCTCGAAAAACTCATTCGTGACGGAATGGGTCTGTCTGGAAAACGTTCTTGGTATAGACGTTGTGCTTGACGGCAGTTTTTCTGACACTCCCCAAAAATTAATAACATATCAATGCAATCACTTGGACTAAACGCGAAAGGCATACTGGAGTTTTCGCACAAAGAACACAGTTACTGTTTTGCAAAGAATCACTGAATCGAACTGATAAGTAGATACAATTCAACAACAATTGTTACTATGGCATCAACAAGCATAAGCTTCTTGATGAAATTGTGCAATATAAAGCAATTCACCCTCAAGTTAGTCACATTCTCAAGAATTTCAATATTATATTCAATTGATATTGATATCGTATCGTAGAGCTGAGAATAATGGTTTGTATTCAGTAGTAGTCTAGTTCAATTTAATAAAAGATATAGACTGGATTCGTGTACGAGTAAATAAGTTTTTTTGAAACTTTATATTCAAGGAAAAGTGCAATAACTCAACAATGCTGTAACCGAATTTCAAAAACCAAACATGAAATGATATCAGAATTTAACGTAGCATCTGAATATGTAATGATATACAGGGCGTTCTATTTTAAAAAATGGAATTTTGGTCTGTAGCACCTACATCAAACAATCTGTATATTTAAAAATTATATCAAAATAAAGCTCTCATGAACTCCTAAAACTTCTGTATGAAACATTTTTGTGTATCTCCTTCAACAAACCAGATATTGTCTATCACATAAAATGTGGGACACCCGGTATATTTTAAACGAACTTTGGTGGCTTTTCTTACTGAGGGGTAATGGTATCGAAGAACGAAGTTTTTGCTGGAATAATATAGTTTTTCTTCTGCTCCCACTATTTCAGACCGTTCATTGCATTAGATTTGTGAATGCAACCATTTCGAACATAGAAATTCTGAATGCAAAAAATTATGTTCGTCCCTTCTTTGTGATGATCAAATGATGTTTAATGCTCTGCAAAGAATTGGATTGATATATCAATGATTTCTTGCAAAAGTTGGCACAAAGTTTCTGTTATGTCACTTAGTATGGTTTTCCTAGTGAACTGCAGTGAATTATCTTGATTTGAGTAGAAATCAACTCACAGACATCTATAAAACAAGCTCAAGAATAATCAGATTCATTACTAGAAATGTGGTTCCCTTGAAAATGGGACAATGAAGTTCCGTTATCACTTGCAAGCACTCCGACTTTACGATTATACTGTTCCAGAAACACAAAAATATTATAAGAAAATTATTCTGTGATCTCTTGTAAACAAGATAGGAATGACAACTCGGCAAACTGCATCAAAGCTGATGGATGCTTTGACGATAACCAATCTAGAATGAGTGAAACTCGTAAATCGGCTTGCATCTTGAATTTGCTCGGAGAAATATTCATAGATAAGAAGTTGAGTCTCATATCTGCATGAGATGGGCATTTGAAAACGACACCAAATTAAAAAAGTGCATCGGAGGGAGAAATGAATACATTCCCCTTATTCCAAATTGCTCATCTAGAGCCTTTGAAAAAATATGTGATTATACCTATAGTAGTTTTCACAATAAATGGTATTGACTGAAGGATTATAATAAAACCAATTAGACCCTTAAGTTGTAAAATCCGAGATGCACATCATAAATGTAAAAGGACCGGATTCAGGTAATTTTGTTTCTCAGAGAGGGATTGTAGAGGATAACAGCTTACACTTCTTGTTCATTTTAGTCTTTGTATCTCATTGGAAGTGTTCACTTGTGTTACGGCGTGCAATGATTTGTATAACATTTATTTGTTATTACAGACATTAATAGCAAAGATTTTATACCCCAACGTACAGAATAGGTAGTATGTGGCGTCCGTGGATAAAAAGTAATAGTACTTCTTCCAGTGGTTCGTTAAAGAAGAATCACTTATCTTGTGACGCGACAATCATTATAAAAAATGTGTATAGTTCCTTACTTCAGCAAGGATATAATGCGGGTGCTGCAGCAAAAGTAACCAGTAATTTGTCGAAGGTGCCTCTTACTTCAGTTAGACGAATTGTTGAAAATTCCATGGAATCAAGAAAAAAGCGTAAAGATTCCGGTGTCACAAAAAGTCTAGACGACTGGGAAAAAGATTTGATAAGGCGAAAAATCTACACTATGTACGATGAGTAGCGTGTCCCTACAATCAAAAGTCTGAAACAGTTAGAAATGTATGCATTGGTTTATATCACATTCCATCGGTATACAATGTGGCTACTCTACCACAAAACAGGCTAGCTCTCCATAATGTCGTGATATCGTGATAGAGTATATAAGCAAAAAAATTGTGAATATACCTGGTAATGGTAATTGAACAATCCATTCAAAACACCATTTAGCGGTAGCTTCAACGTTCTCAGTTGTGTAAAAAACTTGGTAAAGTGTCTATAAACTGAGAGTTGCTTTATGTAGAAGGGCACACGTTTGTTAATTTTGGAGTGGAATCTTTGCACTCATTTCAATTATTTTCTGTAATCTATCTATGTGTACCTACTTTTTGAAAGTTTTTCGTTGCTATCCGAGTGGAGACGTATCGTCTCCGTCTCAGAGCAAAATTTTTAGGTGGAACTGACTTTCAAGTGAAGTTTTATCTGTGAAGATGCAAGACTAGTTGTATAATTGAATGGTCTCATGAAACTTCAACTATTTAAGAATGTCACTCGTAGGAGCAATCAACAGTCGAGTGTTTACAGTTTCATGAATTGATTTCGTAGCGTTTGTCAAGCTTATGTAATGAACATCCGTGAAATATGGTTCCTAGTTTTATCATGGCTCTTTGTTATCGTATAGAGTCTACTGTGAAACCATGATAAATCCAAAGAAACTCAAGGGTATATTTCGAGGTCTGACAAGTTTTACTAGACACATGATATTATGAATTCTGACGAAATTTCTTTTAGAGAATTCTTTTGAAAAAACTCGTGCAGATTCAGTGTATTAAATACTTTCTTTTTCCAACACTCTACATAATGAAAGATGAAGATACACGAGTTCCGTCGAATATTTTCCTCATATAGGTATAAAATGTCTCATAAGAGCAATGCAATTCTCGAAAACTTACAGCGGTAATTGCATTGTATCAAGTCACCGTAACAGCACATTTGAAACCGTATCGCTAGACGTCAATAAACAACACAAATAAATGTCAGATAGACTTCATTTAGAAAAACATTTCGCGTTTTGGTGAGTGCTCCATACAATCTATAGAGGAAAGTATAAATGAACAAAAAATAACATTTCCTTGAGAATCCTTCAGACTCGGGCACTTTCGCCAAAATATGAAAATAAACTCTTGCAATTTTTAGATATCACGCTTTCTTGCAAAACTATCGGTAATTTTTATGCACTCGTGCAATTATAAGCGAAAATTGCACGAGCTTTTAGCTTGGAATTCGCTATATTTTTTATGATTGTCTGTTTCTGTTTTTTTTTATATACAGAATAGATAGATGCATTTGCTTTATATTTTTGATATATGTTATAAGAAATTGATACCAAAATTCTAACTTTTTGGTGCTGAAGGTTTCCGGATAATTTGATTGATTCTTCGAAATATCGGAATCTACGTAAGAGCTAGTGAAGTTGGATCACAGAAATAGAAAAATAGTACGTCAAAATAGCGTTCAGTAAGCATTGTAGTGTTTAATTCGGCATGAATTGGACCCTCCAGAGTCTAGATCAACCTAAATAATTTCAATTCATTAGGGAGAGTGATGTATGCAGGCTATTAAGGCGCTATTCAAGAAGAACGCATTTGGAAACACACTCTCTCTCTCTCTTTAAATTTTTGTTATTGCATCCTTTAACTGGGCATGTAATAACCATTGTCACTAATGCTGAAACTTGGAATAAATATGTTAAACTGGGAAATTCTGCAAAGCCATCAGCAAAAAAACACAAATACAACTTTTACCAAAGTTTACACTGAGCAAGATGAACTTTGTTTCTATCAGCGGCAGAATAATCTCGCGTTATATTGACCAGTTGAACTTGAGTACATGTACTGAATATTTTGTACTATCCATCGGAACTTGATGTAAATAGATAGATTGATTATTTTGTCCACAAATAATACAACGGTGTTTGGCATCCATCGTGAAATACTATTTAAAACAACAATTGAATTGAATACTGAACAAACAGAAAACGATTAACGACTTATATTTAAAACAACACTCAAATTGATTACCAAACAAACGGAAAACAACTAATAATTGAAAGTAACGGTAGATAAACGACAAATAACTTAGGAAACTACGTTAGAGAATTTGACTGAAAACGACAAATAGCTGGTTGAGAAAAACAGTAAAATCATGGATAACGTCGAGCACAATCGGAATAAATTGGAATGCAAATGTCAAAAGATGACAGAATTCGATTCTTTCACCATCTACCGGCAATCGCACTAAATTCCGTGGATATGATTTAAGATGCCTAGGAAACCCTGGTGTATCTGGTGATTCGATATTGTTTAGAATCTCTTGGCAAAAAACAAAGTCAAAAGTGTTTGAAAGTCTATATAAGTAGAATGAGTTTTGAAGTTATAACAAGTACTTTTTCACGATGTGTAGAAGATTTCGTATTTTGTGTGGTCATTCAAAATCTGGGGATCCAAATATTCTTCTTTATTCAGCACCTAAGGTAAGTACAAAACAAATCGCCCCAAAATAATAACATGAATGTAGCGTTGTAGCTAATTTTATTCGTTTCAGCTTAAGCGAAAGTCTTATATCGAGGAGGAAACATCTGTAGCTCTTATCAATGAGATATTGAAAGCAAAGTTTTGTTTAAATAAAGTAAATATCGATGTAATACGTATTTTAAACCGTTGCATAACTGATGTGTGTATCCCCAATTCCAAGACAGTCTATCACTTTCAATACACTAGCATGAACTTTGTCGTAAATTCTCAGGTGAATGGGCAGAGTAAATTTTCTCGGAATCAAAGTCTAGTCTTACAAACTGATATAAACACACTAAAAACTTGTAGAGGTAACAGTTACAGTATTGACAGGTTGTTAACGGTATTTGATTGGCTGTCAGTGCTGTCAGAATCTCAGTAGGCAAATAATAAACAGTGTTAGAATATTCGGTTGCACATTCCAATCTACTGAAAATTAAGCTTCATATGATCGCCATCTACAATAACGATCTGAAGCATTTGCGATCTCAGAAATCAAGCAATCAGTTTTCGCCAAATTTATCCCAAAATCATTCAGGTTTAAGTAGATACACCAGGGTTTCCTAGGCATCTTAATATGATTGATCGTGTCTAGAGTTTTTGACGAAACAATATCGAATCGGAGATCGCACCAGGAATATATGCATCTGGGACAAACATAAACAGTTGTTGAATTCAACATATTACATCAAGAAGACGTCAATAAGTGATTTAGGCGTCGATAATGGAAATAATTACGGACGCCTTCGGCCTAGCAACCAATAAATAAGGTGTAATGTTTCGACAACAGATACGTTAGTATATTGAAAAAGGAAACACGAAGTCATCTCCACAACAAATTTAATTCCTGAAGGAACTATGTCCTAGTTAATAAGACATGTTTCGAACATATATATGTTCATCTTCAGTTAGGTACAAAAAGGCTGAAATAGAGTTAGTGTTCAAGGAATCTGGCTCTTGCAAAAATTATTCTACTGCCTTATTAATATCCCACCTACGAGATTTACCGATCAGTTAGAAACTTCTGAAATTATGAAATCCAAAGCGAACAACTTCACTTGAACCCCAAATAGGCCCGCTATCTTTTGAAGACCCGAATTCGCGTTTATCTGAAATAAGTCCGCATTCAAAACAATTCCAGAAGAGAATTTCCTCGCGTCTTGTTTACCTCGGCAGTGCTTTCGTTTCCAGCATATTTCCTCCTGAATTCCGTTTCCACAAAAGTTCAGAACTTCACAGAAACCGAGAACAATCTCTTGTTTATCTGAGGAGAGCATCGCAGCAGAAGATTCGCATCGGACGGGAGATCTTAAAATAATTGAATATCTTTCTGAGCTCTTCATAGCTCTATATTTACATACGGGGGCGAAATGCGCTTTGAAATGTCCATACAGCGTATCGTGGGAAGCTTCCCATGCATTATTTTTATATACAGATTCATAAGGAAGGGGAGAGAGAGAGAGAGAATATGTGTTTATTGTCCAAGATACAAAATCTTATTGACAAACACTAGTAAAAGGAAAGCATGTAAATAACTACATTCAGATAACTATACAATTACACAATTTCATGAAAACAATACACTTAAACACTCACATCTAGGTAAAAGTACACATATATCATTACATATAAGTACAGTCAATTTCATATATTTTCGTCATTAAAATATTCTGTCAGATTATAATAGGCTTTAGATGTCAGTCTTTCATGTAACTTTTTCCTGAAGGTTTTGAGAGAATCTATGTTCTTTATGTCTGCAGGTAGCTTATTATACATTTTGACACCACCGTAAATTATCGAGTCTCTGATCAGTGTGGATTTAGGAATGATCAATGACAGATTCGCTGCATTTCGTGCAGTGCGATTGTTATTTTCATATATGAAGCTTTATTCTTGTATATTAGGCATGTAGTTTCTAAAATGTAGATTGCGGTTAGTGTCAGTTAAGATGTCTAGAAGGATGGTGTACCGAGTTATACCTGGGCATGTTTGGGGTATACTTGGCGACACATGCCTACTATGATAATAAGTATCATGGCTTTTCGACATCATCAGTTCAGATGGCGTTTGCAAAGAAAAGAGTTACAAATTTCCTAGGAAATGTATAAACGGCCGACCTGACGGCTGGCTATGCTTTCACTTTTGGACGCTGACTGATCAACAACCTATATTATTTGTTTAGAATACTGGCCAAATTCCCTTTAATTGTGTTCCTTTCATTTGATTTTGTTTTTTATTGATATGACATTAGATTTTGCTCATTTTGTTGACTGCTCGAATCAAAGAATATAGTTTGTCGATCGATCAGTTGACTATGCACTTCCAATTAGCGTCAACTAGCGATGAAATTGAGAAGCACACCACGATACGTAAAAATGACACTAATGACAGAAAAGTGTCGCCATAAAATTCTGAACAATATCGCATCAGTCCCAGCACCATCCTTCTAGACATCTTAGTGTCAGTATTCCGTGTTTCCGGAAAAGAGGTTTGCAGGAACTCAACCTATTTACTTGACACAAACAACGCACCGCCCGCTTTTGCAGTAAAAATACACTCTCAAAGAGTTCATTACTACACGAACCCCAGAACTGAATTGCGTACCTCAGGTTTGATTCAATGAGAGCAAAATAGACATTATTGGCCGCGGCATAACCTAACTCTTTAGCTGTAGAACGAAGGGCAAAACAGCCGAATGACAATTTTTTGTTTAGCAGGCTAATATGATTCAAAAATTTCAAATTGGTATCTATGTTGAGTCCCAAAAATTTAATTTTGCTGTCTGATGGTATGGAGTCAGCACCTAATTCTATATCCGGAAGAAGACATTCAAATGTTAATTTTGTTTTATTAAAATTCAGACAAAGAAAATTTGCATCGCACCACGACTTGATTTTTTGTAGGTCTCTTGTAACATTTTTACGAAGCAAATTCACATCTTCGGAGTGCCATAGAATGGTGGTGTCGTCAGCAAACAAAGTGAAAGCACCAGATATATCCAAAAGAGAAAGATCATTTATATAAAGGAGAAATAGCTATGGACCTAAAACTGATCCTTGGGGTACTCCCCAATTAATGTTTAGTAATCCAGATGTACGGTCAGTTTTAACCAGTTGGTTTCGTCCTGTCAAATATGACTCCATCCACTTCAGGGCCATGTCTCTGATACCATAATCATAGAGTTTCTGCAGTAATAATGTGTGATTGACACAATCAAAAAGCTTTAGTCATATCGCAGAATACTGCCGCCACGTTCTTGCCTACATTGATGTTGTTGTATGCCATTTCTAGACAATTAAACATGGCATCAGACGTATTCTTGTTATTCCTGAATCCCAATTGTTCATTGCTTATTACTTTGTTTGCTTCAAGATAATTTATCAGTCGAATTTTCACGAGCTTCTCTATCACTTTTCCTAGAGTCGGAATAAGAGAGATGGGTCTGAAGTTTGATGGATTTTGAGTATCACCTCCTTTGTGAAGAGGAATTATCAGAAACTCAGGAAATGTACCCTTTTTGAACCCGTCATTAATCAGCATTGAAAGTACTATCGAAACCGAATGAGAAAGATTTTATGAGATTTTTATTGACAACTCATCGTATCCCACAGCATTTTGATTTTTTATCGATTTGAAGACTTCAATCAACTCTGTTGGAGTGGTGGGAGCCCTGTAATGTTCGAAGAACACTGCGTGGATCAAGGAACAGATGAATTAACAATAACTTTAAACTTTTCAGTTCCATAAATGAATTATTCAAAAATGACGGGTTATTCGAGGCAGTCGTGAAAATCATATGTATAACATGGTAGTGAACTAATAGACTAGCCCATGACTATTTTTTGAATTTCCCAGTTTTTTTATCGAAAATATCGTGATTCGTTTTTCAGGATCTTGATATTTGGCCATTTCCATTTTTCGGTGGGAAATTCGGTTCTCCCTGTCCATTGTACCGGTAAAAAGTGTCGACATAGTGCCAGATGTTATTGCCTCATATAGCCGCATTCAGCATGAATTATGTTCTGAACGATTCATGCTGGATCATTTCACCCCCTGAAGTGTAAATCAAAAATATGGCCTTCTATGACGTTCAAACAGTATCTTCGAAATGTTTCGGGAAAAGAAAAACTATTCATTAAAATGAGCCAGTTGATTTGTTCCGTAGTTTTCCAGGTTTGTAACCTACCACAATCTGAAAAAATACTAATACACACCAAACCAAATAAAACAACGGGAAAATTCAAAAAATTGTATTTATCAAATGCCTTGTTCGTGCGGTCAAAAATATATCGGTGAAACGTCTCGACCGTTGGATGTGCGAAAGAGTGAACACCCCATACAGCACACGATATCCTATGGACGTCCAATTCATGTCGGAATAGCCTTGGACGTGGATATCCAAATATTGGATATCCAAATTATTCCCAGTAAAAAATATCCATACGATGTACAAAATGGATATCCATGAAGGATATCTTATGGACATCCATTTCCTACATTTATTGTATAAATAATTAATGTTTCTTCCGCAGTGGCACCCTACGAATTGGCAACGTAATTGGGCCATTTACATGGACATTCCAGCAAGAAAATGATGATTATTATTATTATTATATATATTTACCTTTTTATCCTTTTTTTAATAATATTTGAATATAGCGTCACCTCAGAAGACGTGACGCGCGACGCGAAATGCGAAAGCGCTGCATTGTGAACTCACCTTGACTCGGTTTCCTGACGTGCAACCGTCTATGGCGTCTGTCAAATGTCGTAATTTTGAGAGTCGTTGAGTGTTGGGTCGGTTTGAAAAAATTATGTTAACTGAGTTGAAGCGTTGTGGTGTGCATTGTGCAATAATTGTGTTTATAAAGGAACGAAAAATAGTGGTGTGTTAATTAATTTATGGTAAATTGTGATCATGAGCATTTACCGTGAACGTGAACTTTTGGAAGGAAGCAAGTGAATTGTCGAGTACTATATTCATATGTTATTCAAATTGAGAACTATTTGAATTCATCAATAACTTTTCTGTTGAGAACTCTTGGCAAATTTAAACTATATCAAGTATTTTGTTTGAAAAGTAATGAAAAAATAAAAAATTCTTATTAACGACATAAGTTTTTTGATCTTTCGTCTACCACTCTACAGTTTATCTTAGCTTGTCTAAATTTTTTAAATACACCGGAACCAATGTAGCAGAACATTTTAAATTGCACATATACGGTCACGTTGAGTGCCTTATCACAGGATATATAACTGACTATAATCCGTTGTGCAAGAAGTGTGCAGCACTTTTTTACGTCTCAAGCTAGGTTGGTTCCTCTGTAACGAATTGCACAAATAGTTGTGTAGAATTATGAACGATATCTTATGGACGTTCTTGATGGATATCTCATGGATGTCCATGAAGTATATCTTGTAGATATCCATGATGGATATCATATGGGTATCCATGAAGGAAATCTTATGGATGTCCATAATGGATATCTCATGGATGTCAATAATGGATATCTCATGGATGTCCATGAAGGATATTTTATGGACGTACAGGTTGATGGCCCAAAAATGTCCATTGGACGTCCACTGAATAATCTTTGGATAAAAACTGTACGTCCATCGGATGTCCAAAATATCCTCAATAGATATCCATCAGATATCCACTGGATGTCCATGTGTTGTGTGTGACAAGATGTACATCAGGAACAGACAGATAGGTAGTTCTAAGTTATCAGAACACATTCTTACTGCCGATAGAGGTCACACAGTAAAATGGAACGACACTAAAATTATGACGAAAGAGAGCAATGGCAGGAAACGAAAATCAAAGGATTCTGCTTTCATGTCTAGTGAAGAATGCATATCTATGAGTATGATGTAAATCGCGGATGGCTGCCCTGATGTTAGTTGTTTCATAAAAAAGCTGAAAAACTATTCTTCTTGTCGAGTTAACCGTCGAATCCACCAAAATATTGACTATAGAACCTTCGCCATTATTTAAACTGAACGATGATTTGATAGTAGCTTATTGGAACCCTTCGTACATATCCGAGAAATTGTGGGTGAGACGACTAAAGTCGTCGGGTCTTTCCGAACGTGCTAGTCATGTTGGATGGGATGATATATCGAAACAACATCGACAATTAACAAATGTGGATATTTTTTCAGAATTTAATTGAAGCAGAATTTGCATGTTGGTGTTATAATTGGTGTATTCTGATAAGGGGTTTATAGTGATAGCGACGCTTTTGGCAATATCACGCTAGAGTGGTTTCATTGGCAACAGCTATCACCGTCGAACAAACTAGCCATCACAGCATTGCAGGATAAACGCATCAAAATTGTGTGCTATGAATCTGACCAACCCTAAACGTGTATACAGTGGACAGTCACCTCTGAATAAGGTCTATTGTCGTCGAACAACACACGATGGTCATGAAATTGGAATAGTCTCCAGGCACAATACAGTGGTGCCACTTCTGATTCATGAAGTTCAGAGAGTTATTCTTGTGTGATATAAGTATATAACGTAAGGGGGGGGGTGAGTGACCATTACACACAAGCAAAAAATTGTGAGCACAAGTCGTTAGCGCGAGTTATACAAAATGAAGTTTTTCTATCACGTTACAAAAATGTTGCTAATTTCGATTTTAATCACTGTTTCATCATTCACGAAGAGAAAAATTGTCAACTCCACAAAATTTTTCAAGTATCAAGTTTTTCATCATGTCGTTTGTCTTTCACAAAGTAAACTTTGACTAAAGTCGGATTCAAGCATGTCATCTTAATTTATGAATAACTTTACTTATCAGGCCTTAAGGCCCCGAGGTATGAATTCTCAAGTGACTTAGGAAACATAACACACGAGTGGCATACAATTTATAATCCAACAAGTGGAAGAAATCGTTTCAATATGAGATAATAATGAATTTTGTGATCAGATCAAGGCTACTTGCTTCTCAGTTACCTATAAATGTCAGAATAACTTGACAGTGACTTCTATAAATTATGGTCAAATTAGGTTGACAAAATAGTTGAGGCTTTCGCGGTCGAGGTTTTCAGTATCACTACTTTTATTCGGGTTTGAAGGCCGTCGTTTTTTGGAATTTCTTCCTGACGTTTCGCTGGCTCGAGTGGCTAGCTTCTTCAGAGGTTCATTCATCTTGGAATTCACTCCGATGACTGGAGATTGTTTCTTCGCAAGTTGTATTTATGCCGATTCAGGTATAGTTTGCGGTGCTAATTATTCCATTCGGGGAATTGTCATTAATATTGATTACCTTGTTTACTTCATGTGGGTTCGGAGAATAATCATCATTATTTATCTGAAGAACTACCTGTAGTTATTATCGATTTTCTTAAAATGGGATTCCATATTCGGTTGAGGTCTGCAGTTTCTCTCATGTTCCTTTAGCCAAGTTCCCATGGATCTTTTGGTGGTCAGCCAATTCCGCTCGAAATTCCTCCTTCTTTCTATCAGCACAATATACACATTCTAGTATAACTACTGCTCTTCGGGCTTGAAGGCCGTCGTTCTTTGGAATTTCTTCCTGACGTTTCGCTAGCGCGAGTGGCCAGCTTCTTCAGAGGCTTATTCATCTCCGATGACTAAACAGTTCGATTTCTCAAGGCGTATTTATATTGATGCAGGTAGTCTGGAGTGTTAATTACCAGACTACCTGCATCAATATAAATACGCCTTGAGAAATCGAACTGTTTAGTCATCGGAGATGAATAAGCCTCTGAAGAAGCTGGCCACTCGCGCTAGCGAAACGTCAGGAAGAAATTTCAAAGAACGACGGCCTTCAAGCCCGAAGAGCAGTAGTTATACTAATAACCTCGGCCGCGAAAGCCTCAACCATTTTGTCATACACATTCTATATATCCTTCTTCATCACACTCCAACAGAATAATAATAATTTTTCCAAATGCCATGCGAGGCGCGTTCTATTGTTTTGGTAACCTCGAATTCTTTTGACGATTTACCTTTTAGAGTTTTGTAGTGGAAAATGGAAAAATGATTATTATTCTGTTGGAAAGTGATGAAGAAGGATATGTAGAATGTGTATATTGTGCTGATAGAAAGGAGGAATTTCGAGCGGAATTGGCTGAGAAACAAACACAGGCGTAAAACCCCGATTTCTTGTCTTTGGGGGGCCGTATCTCCGAAACGAAGGGCGAGCGCCACATTTTGACTTCAGATTCGTGTTCAGCGGCTCAAATTACGTAAGTTGAAAAAAATTTTTTTTTAAAAAGCTCGGGTGACCGGATAACAGACTTTTACCATGTTCTATTGCTTATTTTTTACATTAGCAAAAAATATTAGCCCCTTCGTCGCTATGAACCAAATACTCGATGCCCCGCTCGACTAGGGACCTTTATTGAAAAATCGACATTTCAAATTATAGCAAACTAACAGGCCTTTTGAAAAGCAAATCACAGGGATACAAACCAAAGAAATCCAAGACATTAGAACGATCCTGAAATAAGAAGTTTTTGAACGAAGTTCTCGACGACGAGTACTTGTTGATGAAAGTGGCTTTGATAATGGGGATAAACGGTGCTTGTAGATGCGATGGATTAGTCAATTTGAAAATATTTAAGACAAAGGAAAATATTTTCACGTAGTTTTGTCAGGCACAAGAACCAATAAATCGAGAAGTTTGACTGTACTTGAAAAGGGATTTCCAGTCAACCCGATCAATTTATGTAAAAATTACATCTCTTTGAGACCAAAGATTACTAGTTATAGCAGCTCTTATGTTTTTTACACAAATGGGAGGTGTACCAGCCAATGTGTAGGAAAAACACGTTGTCGAAGATACCTTCAAGAATTGCAATGTTTTTGGAATTGGAGGAACCAGCGCTCTACACCAGTCACTGCCAGAGGTCTTCGGAGACTCTTTTGGCCATTGCAGGGGCTATCATGACTACTTTGAAGGGTCCCGGGGAATGGAAGTCCTCGACGGTAGCAGAAGGATACCTAAAAGAATCGGTGCATAACAAAATACAAATTGCAGAAAAAATACAAGGTTCTAATGTGTCGGAGTCTTCCAGCATTACCAGCGGCTATACAGAAATGTAAGCATCTGGTTCCAATGACCCGACGATTTTTACAATAACATCCAATAAGAATTAACCGTTTGCATTTTCCTTCAATTTCAATATCAATGTGAATTCTGTTTGTGATAGTAATGAATAAATAGAACACCACTTTAAATATGAACGTGAGTTTTAATCCATAACTCACTAGTGAGTTATGGATTATAACACACTATTGTGTTATTTGATAGTTTACTTGTAAAATGACATCAATAATGAAAGTTATAACTGTCATGTGTTGATTAAATATATTATTTGAATGAAACATTTGGTCATTCTCCTCGTCATCATTCTAATTGTACCCATTATCGTGAAAGAAGTGAGTATATATTCATCAGAGAGAATAGAAAAATAGCTGCTAACAGATGTTTTTTTTTTAATATAATACGTATGATCTATGATCTCAATGTTCATTTATCACATCCGAGTGAATATTTTTGGTTCATCATCTTTTGCCATACGAAATACATCCAAAGCTCCTGCGGGATTGGCTGATAGGCGTAATCGAGTTCCATCGATTAATTGAGGTTAAGCAACGCTCCGAGCGGCTACGATATGGATGGGCGACCAACGTTAGACAGGCTTTACTTCTTATCCTCCCCTCTTGAAACGAAGGACCTTGTCAATACCTAGCTAGCACAAGTGACGACTTACGAGGGATGACGTTCGTGGGGGTGTGTCAATAAAGAAAAAACCCATCCGAAAAAACATTACTTCTATGGGCCCGAATGTGGAACTTTTATCGTATCTACGGCACCATAATGATTGAGAATCAACTGTTTCACTAATATGAGATATATCTGAGGGGTACAACGACTTTTCAACTCTATCGAATACGTACCTCTTTTCCTATACATCTTGAGATAAACTAAAAACAAATGTCTGGGCAATTTGAATATGTACAACAGACGTCACGAAAAAACTCGACTGGTTGTCTGGCAAATATAAAAACAATATCCGTGTTCGCCAAAGAGCTATTGAACTCGAACGAACGCTCTGAATCAGCGATAATAAATCTCCAGTTTTCTCGAAGGACGAACCCGTGTGTGATGTTTTTTGTCTTATTTCAAACAGAACGGAATTGTACGGCACATTGTACGTTGGTTGCCAAGGTAACGGCAGCGATGCTCGAGACGCCGGCGAGCCCGATGACTTTCGACTACAACGCGTTCTTCTTCTGTTTCCTAACCTACTCCGCAAGTGTGGAATCCTTACCCACCGTGAGTTGACGGCAGCAGGAGTATTTTTGTTATCTGGAACAGAGGTGAGCACGTTGAAAGGGCTTCTCCGTACAACAATGCATACAATACCTTTCGAAATCTATCGACTAGCGGTTTTGTATGCTTTGATCAAGCAGCACATATTATGTTCAACTTCTTGTACAAAGGAAAAACAGTTTTAGAAAATATACCACAATAAAGGTACTGTTTTTGGATAATTGATCGAATGCCCCAGATATTTGTAAAATATTACCTCGATATCATACGATGAATACATATACCTCAAAAATCCAGATAATATTCATGGAACATATGCATACATTTAGAATATTCATGAATATACTTCAAATATTACCGTTTGAATATTTCATACGGTATGTTTTTAGGATACTATTCACAATATTCTTTGAGGAATATAAATGAAATTCTGTGTACTCTAGACTGATTCCTGTCGTATACTTCATGTATTTTATATACTTATATATATAAAATCCTCTGAAGGATAATTATCACGACGTTTCTTCAAAGTCTCATTTGCCATCTTCTAGGTGATGTCTAGACTTTGTCGAAAAGTCGTGATAGTTATCCTTCAGAGGATCGAAACCACAGAACACGGAATGGAACCCGAGGAAACAGCTCATCATATATATACCGGGTGTCCCATATTTTATGTGACAGGCAATATCTGGTTTGTTGAAGGAGATACACAAAAATGTTTCATACGAAAGTTTCAGGAGTTCATGAGAGCTATATTTTGATATAATTTTTGAATATACAGGGTGTTTGGTGTAGGTGCTACAGACCAAAATTCCATTTTTTTGAATAGAACGCCGTGTATATCATTACATATTCAGATGCTATGTTAAATTCTGATATCATTTCATGTTTGGTTTTTGAAATTCGGTTACGGCGTTGTTGAGTTATTGTTTAAAATGTAAAGTCTTGAGAACGACTATTATTTTAAAAAATATCTCATACAATTATTCTCTCTGCATCAGATCACATGAAAATTAGTCAAAATTTTGGGTGTTCGAAGTAATGGTTTCAGTTTTGAGTTGTGGAATTCAGTCAGGAATCATTTTGAATATGAAACAATTGCGAAATTGAAAGAGGTGTATTCGAAAACAAATCTTTAATAACAATGTAAATAATATAACTTGATAAATCATTTCATAAGAATAGTAGGTACCTAGGAATAAGTCATAAAAATTGTTCAAAGTGATGCCCATTAGATATTATACAGGCTTCGAAACGTCGAATCACTTCTCTCGTACAAGTCGCTCTTATAATATCAGGCGTGATATCACTGCACGCTAGTCGAATTTTCATTATCAGATCATACACATTCAAAGGGGAAGTAGTGTAAACAATATCTTTCAAATAACCCCATAGGAAAAAATCAAGCGGTAATAAATCTGGGGAACGAGCCGGCCACCGATTTGGACCCTCATTACCAATCCATCTATTTGGGTACGTTCTATCCAGATATTCAGTAACAACCTGTGAATTGTGAGGAGGAGCACCATCTTGTTGCCACCAAATTTCTTGTCGTTCTGCTATGAGAATATCATCCATCAACTGGATCAAATCATTTTCTAGAAAATGTAAATATCGCAATCCATTGAGATTTTCATTGAAAAAGTAAGGTCCTATGATGCGGCCATTGAACAATCCACACCATACATTAATACCCCAAGTAGTTTGAAAATTACTTTCGCGGACCCAGTGGGGATTTTCTTGAGACCAATAGTGACTGTTATGTCGATTCACAACTCCATTATTGTGGAATCGCGATTCATCGCTCCACAAAATTTGACTGAATATGTTAGGACTTTCATGTAATATTACCTGAATACAAGCAATGAATTCAAGTCGTCGTTCAAAGTCCGTGGGTTTCAAACCTTGTACCAACTGAATTTTGAATGGTTGGTATTTATTTTCTTTCAGAATTCTCTGTACATTAGATTTACTCACACCGGCTTCTTCTGCAAGAGTACGGATAGAAACATGTGGATGAATAATATTATAAGCCAACACTTTGATCTCTAAATCTTCAGTCCTAACAGATCTCGTATGATGACGATGCTTTATCGTAAAAGGAAATGACCCAGTTCGCAATTTTTCTTCAACTCTCGAAAAAGTCATTCGTGACGGAATGGGTCTGTCTGGAAAACGTTCTTGTTATAGACGTTGTGCTTGACGGCAGTTTTTCTGACATTCCCCAAAAATTAATAACATCAATGCAATCACTTGGACTGAACGCGAAGGGCATACTGGAGTTTTCGCACAAAGAACACAGTTACTGTTTTGTAAAGAATCACTGAATCGAACTGACGAGTAGATACAATTCAACATTTGTTACTATGGCATCAACAAGCATAAGCTACTTCGAGGGGGAAACCGCAAGGGAATTTTGGTGTACAGGTCGCAGGAATTAGTCGGGAATTACAGGAATTTTTCGGGCATTACACGGGTATTAGAGGAATTACAATGGCATTACTCGGGAATTAGAGGAATTGCGAGGGCATTACTTGGGAATTAGAGGAATTGCAAGGGCATTACTCGGGAATTAGAGGTATTATTTAGGAATTTCGAGATCATTGTAGGTACTTTTTTGTAATCAAAATAGTGGGATTTATAATTGTAGGTGTCTGTTTTTTCACGCCCCAATACACTAAAATTTCTAATATACCTTATACACCGACTCAGTAGAATAAGAACTCTCAACAACATCATAAGTGATATTCGTCAGAACTTTTCATTTCCTAGAGAGGAGAAAAAAAGAAATTTTTTACAGTCATTGACGACGTTGGCATATGATGACTTTTCGACACTGTATATAGTAGTTGAGGTGCTGCAAGCTATGGAAGATGCAAAAAGAGAAGCGGAAAATGTGGGGATAATGTTCAAAGAAGGTGATCTATACAATATAGGTTTCATTTCAAAAAGGTGTCGAGGAAAATGAAACAGACGATACGGAAATCGACGACTCCACGCCCCATATGGCTAGCTACTCAAAAAAACATACTGATTTCGAGAATATGGATTCCTTGGAAATGAAGGACTTTTCTGGACCAATTAAAGGAAGCATCTCTGCCGAGTCACCTTTTGTAGAGGTGAAAATTAAAAATAAATCCCTCATTTTGGAAAAATCGTCCTTTTGTTGGTTGTTAGATGAAGGTAACGGAAGAGTGTCGACAGACAGATTGAAACGGTTCAATATCGGCACAAAGAACACAAGTAGAAGAAGATTAATAAAAGACGAGATAAAAGATATACCAGAATCGTTAAAGAAAAAGAAGAAATCTACAGGGAATATTGAAACGAGTGACGAATTAGAATATGGGAAAATTATGGATGAGGATATCAGGTAGGAATGTCCAGAAGAAAATGATATTTTTCTACTTGATGATTCCACGGATTTCGGGGGAATTCCGGGGAATTCCGAGGAATTCCGAGAAATTTTTAAAGAAACTATCGGGATTATTATTCGGTAACTTCAATTCATTCGCGCAATGATAAAAAAGCTTACAGTAAAATTTCAATATTTACATAAAATCATAATTCAAAAACAAAACACCGGTGTGAAGTAATCCACTACCTTTGGACGAAGAAAGTTGGGACCTTTGTTTTAAAAGAGTTTGTGGCGAATTTCCAATTTGAAATACATTTTGTTCTTCATACTCTGATAGACATCTGATATGTCCCTGGAGGGGTGTGTTGGGGAAGTTTTTACAAATGATTCAATAACTTCTCTCAGTGAAATAGTGCCTCATTCTGATTCAAATATATGAGTGAGGCATGTGGAACAACACGAAGAAACCTTTGTTTTATAGTTTGTGCGGCCTCCAGAGGGATGTGGTTGGGGGTAGTTTTTTCAAATAATCCGATAACTTCTTTGAGTGGAATAGTACCATTCTGATTCGAGAATATAAGGCATGTGAAACAACCGAAAAAAACTTTGTGTCGTAAGTAGTTTGTGTGTTTGTTTTTGGGGTCAACCTTTGCTTCTGCCATTATTTTTCTCGGTATTTCAAAAATGACATGTCTTGAAATTTCACTCTACAAGACGAAGAGACGCCCTTGATTGTGGAACTGAGACTAGATCATAATTGGCAGACAAAACACAGGTTGTCTACATTGTTACCAGGGGTTACCGAAATTGAAATAAGACGGTTACAGCTCGCGTTACACGATCTGAATTATATAGTCAATGACTGCAGTCTCTGTATGATTTCTGGAAATTCTTTGCAAGTCCATCATGTTATTCGGGCGGTTTTATATAATTTATCGGTTTGTAATGAAAAGATGATGGGATAGATTGTGGTTCAGAGTCAACTGTTCAATTTGAATTCATAGAGGGGGAACACAGCGATGAAAAATATTTCTTTTATTTTCCTAGTAATGTTGAAGGCTTATCAATAATTTTTGATACTATGGAATATAAGTTTTTGGAAAAAAGTTTATTTTTGTTTTATAAGCGATAACAAAAACGTATAAAGAGGATTTTCCCCACAGATTGAATCATTTAGCACAAATAAGCGGTTGAAAATAATAGAACTTACTCAATGGACCGTAAAATACTGTCTTTTTTTTCAATGAAAAATTGTATTTTTTAGATACGTATTTATTCTAACGGATTCAGAACTCGATTCTATAGGGTAAATTTTCAGGAAAAATGATGCTAATTAAACAAACCTGTTGGAATCAGACGATCCGTTCCCTTTATTTTCCGATTGTGACGTTGCATTGTATAGATGATTTATTGTGTTTCCGATATGATAAATAACAGCCTCGATATGTATAATCCAATATTATTCAGATTGTGTCATAATCATGACATGGTCTACTTATAAGTCTAAAGTTTATGTTCCAATCAGAAATCCCGAAAAAAACTTTTGTGTGGATGTTCCGAAATATATCTTTCATATTTCGTCGGGTTTCCTCGGAATTACCCCGGAATTCCCACTATTTCCGTCATTTAGTTTTGAAATTTTATTGATATTTCTTCAAATTGACATATTTTTTCTGTAGAAATTTCGGGGAATCCCGGTGGGATTCCGAGGAATTCCGGTTTACGGGAATTCCAGTGTACACATTTTCCCTCAGTGGTCAACCCCCCCGGGTACAAATTAAAATTTCTGAAGTCTGATTTGGAATCATTCATTTGGCCAAAAACTGAAGACTATGACACTGTAGACAGAAAGTACATTTTTTATGGCCCAATTCAGTTGATATGTTCTGAACCTTTGGAATTGAAAGAAATAGATCTTCAATTAATATCACTAAAATATAAGATTTTCATGGCGAAGTTTTGAATATGTACCTATTAAGTATATAGCGAAATAAAATGTGTTCATTGTACAAGTCAAATAAACGATATAGATTACTTCTCTTTACTTTTTCGACTGATATCAATCTACCTCATACTTTTAATCCAGTTCAATGTTTGTAAGTCTCTCTGTAGGGTGTAATACTCGAAAATACTGATCCGATCATGACCATTTTTTCACTAACAGAAAGCTATTTAGGAGTGATACGTGCTATAGTGAAGCCGCTGAAAAGATAGAATGTTCACGTGAACGACACGCACTCTTTGAATGTTCCTCTCCCCAATGTTACAAGTCCGATTTACACCACTCAACAAAAACGTCGCCGCGTCGTCCTCCCATCAACTCTTGGGATGCTTTTTTATGAGTGTTCAATATTACACCTTCTTCCTCTACAGTTAAATGTCTTTTTTTTTATCTTTTTCTTGGAGGTGAAAGAGTGTTTCCATCCATATTATTCAATTAACGTAACACACGTAAATACAAAGCACAAATGAGTAAAGTACAGTGTAAACAGTTCTTCATTTATTTCAGTTTAGAAGGCGTGGCTATGCAGGCATTTACTGTGCACGCGTCCTTGAATTCTATCTTTTGAACAGCCCGACTATATATTTTATTATGATTTAGCAAAGCATTCAGTGAAAAATAATCAGTCAGTGCACTCGATATTGACCGATACATCTAGCACCATGAAGGTAGGAAAAGTAATAAAATTTCCCACTGCTCCTGGCTCCCTTACTTTTTCTTCAGAAGCTGCGGATCCGTTTATCGCTTCAAATATTTTCGAGTAGGCGCCATTGACAAAGCTCACAATGTGGATTCCCACAATGTTTTATTGATGACGTAATGAATAACCATCATTTTATTGGGAAAAGATGAAAAAAATTCGATTTCATTGGGAGTTCGTGAAAACTAACAGGGAATTTCTGGGGAATTAGAGGTATTATGGGGGAATTACATAGGCATTAGATGTATTACACGGGAATTTCTGGGGTATTACAGGCATTAAAAGGGAATTAGAGGCATTACTCGGGCATTAGAGGCATTGTTTGGGGACAAAATGGTTAAGGCTTTCGCGGCCGAGGTTATTAGTATAACTACTTCTCTTCGGGCTTGAAGGCCGTCGTTCTTTGGAATTTCTTCCTAACGTTTCGCTAGCGCGAGTGGCCAGCTTCTTCAGAGGCTTATTCATCTCCGATGACTAAACAGTTCGATTTCTCAAGGCGTATTTATATTGATGCAGGTAGTCTGGAGTGTTAATTACTTCTGTCGGGTTCGGGGAATTCTTGATTTCTTCAGAATCGGATTCCAAATTCTGTTTAGAGTCAACGCTTCTTCCTTTCTGTTAAAATTGTCCGCATGTTTTTGGATCTCTATTGCCTCCCGTACCAGTCGGCTATGGTCACCCTGGTTGGGGGCAATCAGTGTTGCATTTTCGAACAGAATCTTGTGGTGAGCTCACCACAAGATTCTGAAGATAAGCCTCTGAAGAAGCTGGCCACTCGCGCTAGCGAAACGTCAGGAAGAAATTCCAAAGAACGACGGCCTTCAAGCCCGAAGAGAAGTAGTCATACTATTGTTTGGGGAATTAGAGGTATTACTTCTGGTCTTCAGGGGAATTAGTGTACAACATTTCTCCTGCGGTTTACCCCTCGAGCTACTTGATGAAATTGTGCAATATAAAGCAATTCACACTCAAGTCAGTCACATTCTCAAGAATTTTAATATTATAACTGATATCGATATCGTATCGTAGAGGTGAGAATAATGGTTTGTATTCAGTAGTAGTCTAGTTCAATTTAATAAAAGATATAGACTGGATTCGTGTACGAGTAAATAAGTTTTTTTGAAACTTTATATTTAAGGAAAAGTGCAATAACTCAACAACGCCGTAACCGAATTTCAAAATCCAAACATGAAATGATATCAGAATTTAACGTAGCAGCTGAATATGTAATGATATACAGGGCGTTCTATTTAAAAAATGGTCTGTAGCACCTACACCAAACACCCTGTATATTCAAAAATTATATAAAAATAAAGCTCCCATGAACTCCTAGAACTTTTGTATGAAACATTTTTGTGTATCTCCTTCAACAAACCAGATATTGCCTGTCACATAACATGTGGGACCCGACCACATAGAGAGCATCGCCTACTTTGTGTTAGAAATATGGTTGTGGAGCCGACAAGGCTTGGCTTCGATATTTACAGGGACATTTCGAAAAACTCATACAGTTCCTACTGACATGATTTCAGTAGCATATCTTGGCTCTTAGCTCAGTGATTGATAGTGCTCAAAACTACCAGATCGAAGTTATGAACGAAGACTCTTGAATCGTGTCAAGGTTGAATTTTGAAAATGAATATTCCGCATTATAGTCAAAAATAAGCGATGAGAATGAAGTCTCTCATAGAAATATAATATGGAATTATCTTCATGCTTGCCCCCCTTCGAATATACGTGTATATTCCAAGAATATTCGTTTTGTATATATTTTTCACAAATTCATAGACCATTATATTTGTATTTCCAGGACAATTCCCAATGTGAAAAACTAGGAATTTTCTGAGAATAGTAATTTTGGAATATTTTAAGGAAACGGCAAAGATTCGCCAGGGCCGTACTCAGGAAATATTCTGTGATGTATACATTCGTAGCATATTTCATAGAATGACACAATATCCCAACAAGAGTATTCCAGGAATATTCATGTAATATCTATTGCTGTTTGTGGCCTACAATTCAATGTCACACTTCACTGGAAGTATAATAAATGATAAAATCTGAGAAATATATACAAGACAACGAAACTATCTTTCTTCTCTGAGTTCGTGACAAATTCACCAGAGGATTCCTAAAGAACTAGTAATTCTTTAGTACCCCGAGATGAATTGCTGTATTTTCAAGAAAGTAACGACGATGATATTTTGTACACTCATCTAGAGAATCGGGTTATTGGAGTCTAACAAAGTACATTTGAATCTATCTATACTGTCCCAGAGAATAGTTACAATACATCAGCTCTTGAATAACTTCCTTTTCCCAACATATAAATCGTTTTACTTTAATAAGCCAAACAAATTATACGAATGCAACCCGAAGGTTCATTTTCATCCCATGAGGATTTCCCAGATCCAGACGGTTACTTTCCCTCAAACCCTTCAAGTTTCGAACGAGACAAGATATCACGGTCGGGAGAGTTCATGAAAATGATTTTTAGCGGTCTTGTGACACACCTCCGTGTGTAGACAGAGTTTCAACTTATTTTATATGGGGTAGGTGTCTTGGGATGAAGAACTCAACTTGTTTTATTTGAAACCCTATTTTGCTCATTTATAAAGTACGTCGCAACGTCTTCAACACAGCATTTCTTAAAGAGTGAGTTTTGAAATTAACATGGCAATGTCAACAACCCGACTAGCCTGAAATATAAGACATTGTAAATACATTTTTGTTTTTCTCATTTCTTCGAAAACGAAAGGTTTTTCCACAAGAAAACAAGGAATCGTAATCAATGCTGTAGAAAATATCAGGTTAGAAGATTACCAAGCACTGGGTATCCGAGTGGATCCAAACAATCGAATCTGCATTTATTTATCAAATTAGAACCTAGTTGATGACAAAACAGGCGAAAAAATCATAGTCAACCAATAATTATTTTCTGCCAGAAGACTAATTATTGTATCCAACGTATCTCGCATAATTCCTCATGAGGTTTTAGAAAGCGAACTACTTAATCTGGGATTGAACCTGGTGTCCCCACTCTCTTACCTGCGAATAGGACCTTCTGACTCCAATTTGAAGCATGTCTTCAACTTCTGTAGAAAAACTTATGTATCTCCCATTCATCACTTTAATTCCTCAATTCATTATAATATCTCAGGACTAAACTTCGTATCGCGTATTTCTCTCTTTGGGTAATCAGATGTGTTTGAAGGGCAAACAAGAATGTCATCTTGCTGTGAATTGTCTCACCATAGTCAATGAACATTCCTCCTTTATAACAGAAGATTTTATGGCAAAAGCGTCCAAAGGAGACAAGTTTCAGATCAAGACCGAAGCCGACACCATCATGTAGAAACAGACTGTTGAAAAACTTCGACAACGCACCAAAACAATATTTTGAAATGAATCTAGCCAGATACAATACAGCCAATGGAGAATCATCAGAGTTATATCCCTCACTCGACTGGGAAGTACTATCCTAGTTATAAGGAAGTAATCATCATCCTAGTCAAAACCAATGAAGATTCTCAGGAAAAAGCATAATTTATTTCTACAGATTTCTCGAGACTGCGTCTCAAACCAGCAGATTGGGTCAAGTTATCATCATCAATTGAAATTGAAACTGCAGCAATAAACGATATCAAGATTTTCATTTATCATGTCGCAAGCTGCCAAAAAATCTATGAAAAATAGGCACTTCCACCATGCCTTGTTGGAACCCAGAGTTTCAAGTAGCTGTTGAACAGTTGAAAAAGGAATTCTATTCGTACAAAAAATATCAAACACTCGAGCATCAGACTTAATTCAAACGTTTGAGGGCCAAAATGCCAGAAGAGAATGATGTAGGGAATTCGTATCAGAAATCAATGCCTTCGCTCCTATTGGTGGGGTGTGGAAAATAATAGAAAGTATATCTGGAACATGGAGTTCGAAGTCAATCACATATATTAGTTGCTATGATAATATATTAACATCACCACAGGATATATTAATCTGAAGCATTGGCCTCGACACTTCAAAACAAATCCACTGATAGTACTTATTCGAACAACTTCCTGACTTCAAAACAAGCTCAGAAGGTAGGCAACCACAGAATAGTCGTGTGAACGATTACTCAGGAGACCCAGTTGATCATCCCATAACAGAAGAGACATTTTTGGATCGTCTTGGAAAAATTCATCTCCGGTACCGGACAATATTCTTATAGTGTTCCTCAAAATGTTGACCCGAAATGCGAGACAACTACTTTTTTAAATTCATAACATCATTTGGAATAAGGATATGTTACCGCGCCAATGGTCCGAATCGATAATATTATCATACCTACTCAGAGATCATGTTATTTCAAATCGTCGCTTAGATCTTATAGCCCAATATCTGCAACGTGTAAAGTACTGGTGAAAATAATAAATGATAAAAATATGGATACTGAATAAGGGAAAACTTTTTTTACCCCAATAAAGCGGATTTCGAAAGAATCGATCCACTTTCGACAATCTAGACGACCTTGGATCTGAAATTCACAAAGCGTTGGTCAATGAAGAAGTCAACAAGACTCAATGGCTTTTTTTTGGAATATTAAAAGCATATGATAGGATATCGAGGCAATCAATTGTTGATAGGCTTCTCGAATAGTCATTTGAAAGAAATGTTGTACATTTTTGAAATGGCCCAGTTTCAGAGTTCGTGCGAATGGGGTCATATTAGCGAACAGGATCCAGGAAAATGGAGTGCCCCAAGGCATTTCCTCGAGTGTTACTCTATTTCTGATATAATTTATGATTGTGTCCCCCGTCCTCAAAGCAAGACTCTATGCTCACGATTTGGTGGATTATGCCAACGGTAGAAACATTGACAGTCATTCACATTCATTCACAAAACTCATTATAGAAAATCACATAGAAAGATGGTCGGCATGACTACAAAAATACGATAATAACACCACAGGTATATATTTCTCAATGACTCAAAATGCATTTACTCAAACTAAGACTCAAAGAGAAAAATAATGAATACGTCAACATAAAATTTGTTGGTTATGATATTCGATGAAAATTTCAAGGGGAAAAAGCACTTCCAATATCTGAAAGCGCACTGAATCTTTGAGAAGTATTGCTTCTAAAACTTGGGGAGCAAACACAAATATGTCAATGATAATTTACAAATCCTTAATTAGACCCAAAGTAGACTACTGAGTAATATGATTCGACAAAGAAATGAGTTCTGGAATCACTTCAGTTCTATTCAAAATAACTTGAATCGCCCTTGAAACATTTTGTACGAGTCCACCAAAAAGTCCCACTGTGAGTTATGCGAGGCATCCCTTACAACGGGAAGACAACTCTTGACCCTCACTTATGCTGCTTTCATCAGAGCAAATCCCATAATCTTCGTACTCCATAGCGGCATCAACGCACATAGATTCGGGACGACAAATGCAAGAAAACAGAGAGCTGACTTACTTTTCTACGAGAAATTGATCCGATACATATCCAACGCACAACTCCAGCAACCAAAAACTTTCATCACCGATATTCCCAACCCTTCCCCCTGGACAAGCCCACAAATCAACATTGATACCAGTCTCAGACAAAATATCAATTAAGGAGAAATCAAGGCAAATTTTCACGAAATGGTAGAAACAAAGTATGGTGAATAATCCCAGTATAACCAGATGCATCCAAATCGAGAGGTGTGGGGGCCGATTTCTTCAGTTTTCATACCAGCTATCCATTGAAACTCCCCTCAGAAAATACAGTTTTCACCGGAGATCTTTATGCTATCTGGAAAGCACTGGAACACGTGGAAACGCGTAACAAAAACTGGATGATTTTATCGGACTCTTTGAGTGCTTCCGAAGCCATCACACATTTATATTCCAAGCATCCTATCATCCTGCGCATTGAAGAATTACCTAAATCTCTCAACGAACAACATGTAGCCATCAAATTCGTCTGGGTTCAACGAAGAAGTCGACCGTTTTCAGAAAGAACCATTAAAACTATTTTTAAGCAAATGTTATTGAATATTCAGCAGTCCAATGGGGATGATTGATGAATTATTTTTTAGCTTCTTTCATTTCCGGAGAAGAGAAAAGTCAAAAAATGATCCATCAAACATAAGTTCCTTATTACCAGTGGGACAGCTCTGAAAAACCATCCCGGAGGAAAGACGTAGCCATTTTATCACACCTGAGAATTTGCCATTCCCAACTCACCCATGGGTGGTAATATTCACCCAATCTCTGAAGTGTGCGATTCTGCATTAACGAAAGAACGTATGGAGTGCGTGTTATATTCACACCAGAGACTAGCTTACAATATTCCGTCAACACCCAAAAACTCATTAGGTCGTAAATGCAACATTAGCATTATTGTATTATTTTGGAAGGTGCACCGCATTTGATAGAATTTAATGTGATTATTGCTCAATCGCCAATCCACCTAAAAATTGATGCGACTTCAAGTGAATAAATTTGGAAAGAGAAGAAAATACATGGAATAAACGTGAAATATGGCCAGACCCGATCAGACGATTCTTTTTTCCCGAATAGAATAATTGAATTCGAATTGGATTTCTCCAATGAATGGGGTCATGAATAATCTGAAAGGTCGCAAAGTGGAAACATCATAATTTCAATAGGAGGTTAATTCATCTAGGAAACAGCGGAACCCTGATTCGAACCAATTCAATAAAAAAGGAAAACTCAATTCAGAATGATTCGAAATGAAACGTATCGAAGAACAAATATCTGAAGAAACATAATTGCCTAAAATGCCATGAGCTATGTAGTTACTTGATGTTATATTCGACTTGGTTGAAGCTGTAGGCATTCGAAATGACAATCATATATAAATTATATTTAAAAAAAATGCGTATAGTTTCGTGAATTAATTTTTGGCTTTTCTCTTCTCCGATTCAAAAAAAAGTCCATCTGATATAGCGCCCCTGCCTATATGGCGCCGATGGGCACTGGATTACATAGAAATCGCTTCTTCTTGTTCAATTTGTATACCAAGCATGTGAAAATTGAATCAATTAGATAGCAAACATAGGAATACCTAAACCAAACAAAATAGAGAGCTATTTGTGACTACTTTTCTTCGGGTTTGAAGGCCGTCGTTCTTTGGAAATTCTTCCTAACGTTTCGCTAGCGCGAGTGGCCAGCTTTTTCAGAGGCTTACTCATTTCCGATGACTAAACGTTTCGATTTCTCAAGGCGTATTTATATTGATGCAGGTAGTCTGGAGTGTTAATTACTTCTGTCGGGTTCGGGGACTAATCATCATTATTAGTTGCCGCAATGCCTGCCGTGATTTCATTAGTTATTTTTGATTTCCTCAGAATGGGATTCCAAATTCTGTTTAGACTCAACGCTTCTTCTTTTCTGTTGAAATTGTCTGTAGGTATGTTTTTGGATCTCTGTTGCCTCCCGTACCAGTCGGCTATGGTAACCCTGGTTGGGGGCAATCAGTTTAGCATTTTCAAACAGAATCCTGTGGTCACCCTCACTCAGTGCGTGTTCCGCCACCGCCGACTTGTCAGTTTGCCCTAACATGAAGCTAGCTTTTGTAAAGCGAGTTACGCATCTTCTATTCATGTCATAGTGCCTAAGTATAAAAGATGCGAACCTAGTTTGACGCAACCATTTAAGGTTACACCAAAGTAATCATGGGAACAATATTCGTACTCAAATCCCCAATACTCGAAAGGTCGAAAGTTGTGACCTTCAGGTTCATATGAAACTCCTACATTTTTATGCAAATCAATATAGATGGAACAATTTGCAATACTATAATATTATATTATTTTGGATATCTGTTTCACCAAGAATCAATCAGTTCGAGCTCCTATATTTTTGTACGATCCCCCCTTTCAAGTCTTGATCACTTTTCGAGACCTCGCTGGATTCATTTCAAGACTCCTGAAAATTAATTGCTCTGTCGTAAATAGTTAATTGGATGAACAACAAACGCTATGTTAACATGGAAATCGCTTGGGAAATATCAACCAATGGATCGATATGGAGGGTTAGTAATGCAGATACTATAAAGTCACTCGAAATAACTCGCTCCTTATTACTTGTTATGTTATATCCCATCAGAACAAACATTAAAAGAATGCGGAGAATTGAAGTGAAATTCAATAAAACATAATTGAGCTAAAAATGCAATAGATGCTAGTGGAGCACGAATACAATTGAGCCTGAAATAATTCCACGAAAAAGGTAAAGAATCAAAAGGGAAAAACCTTTCTGAAAAAATCTTGAACAGATTGTTCGAAAGATGATTTGATTTAACGCCAGTCTTCAAGTATGCCCACTGACTATGTCGAATGTTTTTACATTTTCCTCGCAGGGGGAATGGGAGAATTCGGTTTGCTTTTGGAATACCTCGTCCCTTGGTAGATGGCGCAACAACTTCGTTGATCGCATCAGCTTTGATTGGGGCTTGATACTCTAAATGATTTTGATTTTTAATTATGGGAAGTCATCGACTTTATGTTGATGATGGCACTGCCTTGCACTGACGAGTGGCCAAATAGCCCGAAACCGGTCTGCAAGTGTGTCCGTCCCTATAATTGAAAATCAATTCCTTCATTTGTATCGACGAAAGCAAATGCAGGATTTACTTCTGTGAAGAAACATGCACTGGCACCGGTCGGATATAATTCAATGCCCTTCGTGGTATTAGTCAGGGGAGTAGTTGTTTTCTGACAGGTGCCAGCCGAAACCTACTGTGTAGGTAATTTGAGACTGGCTTGAACAGATTGTTCGAAAGATGATTTGATTTAACGCCAGTCTTCGAGTATGCCCACTGACTATGTCAAATGTTTTTTGAAAAAATTAGATTGAAAATGAGAGAGACAACAAAACTCCAACACTGTGATAGGATATTCGGCTCATATGAGGAAGCGTCACGAAATATCTTTCGATTTCCGAAACAGGTTGGAAACTCTGCTTCATGTGAACATATCAAGTGATCATATCCGTGATATAAACGGGATGCCAAAAAAAAATTATTCAAAATGGGAATGAACTAGTAGTCAACTGCAAAAAATATTCAGTAAACCACCTCCTCGAACTTGAGAAACACCATAAAATAATGAAGGAGCAATAGAATAGTGCTTGTTCAAAACCCACAAAACCACTTCTCGTTAAGACCTTGGCCAAGGAAACTATTTTTTTTATAATGAACCAATAAATGAGGGTGGAGTAAATGATGCAACAGTACTCGATCATTATGCCCCTATACAACTCTGGTGGAAGAGAGTTGCATAATTATTCATGGGCCAATATCTCTTGCATCAGATCCTCGAAAGTTTTTGAAAAAGTAATGGAAAAAGGCTTGCTGCCTATTTAAAAAACAAAACATTTATTCCTCGCCTCACCAATTTGTACTCCAGCCCGATCCATCCACACAACATGCGATAGGTTCTTAGCTAGAACAGCTGAAAAATGTTGGTGCGAGAGAAAATAAATGTCCCAGAACTTCTTGAGAATTACTTAAAAAATTGAAAAAAAATGCGGCGTACTACAGAGAACGTTCCTGGAGCCCATCCTCTTCATGATATATTTAAACGATCTACTTACCTCAAATTCCACTGGTTCTATGATTTCATTTGTTGACGATACTGATAGGTCTATGAAGGTAATGTGTGAAGAAGTGAGAGAATCTATCCTAATGGAACTGGAAAGAATATCCCAATAGTTTGCAAAAAAAAGTTTGACCATCAATTTTCGACAATAGAAGTAGTACCCTCAACTCATTTTGAAAAAAATCAAGTACTCGGCGGCACAGTGACTACCAATTTTTTTGTTTTTTTCCTCTTATATCTCGAAAATGATGCAGTAGAAGCAAAAATCACATTTCCAATTAAAGCTAATATAATTCTCCATATCCACAATTGCCATATCATACACCTTTCAAGATCTGTGAACTGTTTTCAATGTATGTGCCCAAGTTTGAAAATGAAAAAAAAGCTAAGAGCTTATTTAAAATTCTCCGCTTTCATATAGGAAGGAGACCGTTCTCGAGATATACGCTCTCGAAATAAAAAAAGCATATTTTGCGTCAAAAATGTTTTTTCTATAAATTTGTTGTGCCTCATTCCTCCAAATGATAATAATAATGAATAGTTTATCTCCACAAAAACATGAAGTTTGTAAGAAAGTATACAGCGGTATAAATATTGTATAATTGGTCTCTACAAGAAGATTCAACTTCTACACTGAAGGTTTGCACGTTTATACCAAAACCCATATAGAGTCAATCTATCTCTAGAATTCTGCCAATAAAACGCAGTTTTCTGCTCAAAAAAATACCAGTTTCTTATATTGAATGAACCATTGGAAGTAATATTACAAATATTTCCAATAGACTCTTTCCACCAGGTATTTTCATTGAGACCAGGAAAAGAAATATTTTATCAGCCTCTTCTTCAATAAAAAAGTCAGATACATGAATTTCTTCAGATGGGGAATTTGAAATGAAATCTCTATTGATGATCAACTTCATTGAGTCAGAGTTATTTATAGCAAACTGAATGTTAGGCAAACATTATTGGTACATTTCTGTATCTCAGAATTGATATAAAATATTCGACTATTCAATTAAATGATGAATTTGTGAACATTTTTCTCATAAGTATAATCAATAACGTGGTCAATGGTCATTCTTTGAAAAAAAGGAGAATATAGGTATAATTAGAATAACGGAATGAGGATTATGATTTAAATTTTCAGCACAAATTACGATTTCACACTGAAAATTCCAAGTGATAAATATGCTAACAGGACTCCACCGAAATTCAAAAGATAATTTGGTAATCAAGTGAAGATCTAATGAGGAGGTCATCATAGTCACATGGCCTATAAACGGTTATTTATTGATGGGGTATACAATATCAAAAATACTTTCAGCGGCACTCGAGTCGAATAAGTCGGGTATCTTTCAGATACAATGGCAAACCTTGTGAACAAACGATGAGTTTGGAACCTTTGGTGTAAAAGTTGAAACTTTTCCAAGAGATTAATTACCCTAACACCAAACTGATATTTTTGCACTCGACGCGCGCTTCGCTAACAAGGTTAGCATCATCAGGAGAAGAAAAATTGATACTTGATACTGATCAATTTTCTCCTGAAGATGCTAACCTTGTTAGCGAAGCGCGTGTCGAGTGCAAAAACATCACTTTGGTGTTAGTGTAATTGATCTCTAGGAAAAATTTCAAACCTTGTGTCCTGTTGTCAACAACTTTAATACCACTTGACAGCTATTTTGTTTGATATAAGCGTTCAGTTTTGTAGTTCTGACAACTCATTTTGCTCAATTCGCAACTTACGATCGAAGAGCATCACATTACTCAGATCTGGAAAAACCTATCACATCTTATAAATTGATAGAGGCGCTCGGGTTTGTGAAAGCCCATTGTTTGATCGAAATTACAGTTTTTTCCTGTCAGGAACTGAACATATCATTAAGGATAATATTTCTTCGATGGGCTATTCCTGATTTTTTTTCCAAACAACTAATTTCTGATGGTTTCAAATCCCTTCGAAATGAAGATTTCATCTTTATCACCAACAACATGAGGCTGGGGACTCAAATCCTATAGAACCGCATATTATTCATCGCAATGCGAATACCTTGTGCTGAGATTCAAATCAAATCCGATCGATCCGATCTAAATCTATATAAACAGACCTCACCAACCTAGATCAGTATCTATAGTAAATTCCAATTCAAGATTCAGGGCATGTAAACAATGATCAGAGCGTGATCGCCTCGTGGTATCTGCGATGGTATTAGTCAAACGAACATGAACTGCTAAAAATGCTCTGTACTTTGATGCAGATGCGAACCCAGTTTCAGTGCGAAGTGCATCGTCGTTGCATCCATTCCATTGAGAATAATTGTTGTTTGAATTGCATCTTTCGAATACCATACATTGTAGTTCGAATATTGTGTTTTATTCAAATAACTCTCGAAGTATATTAATTGAGAGTGTTTTTACTCCCCATGGACATACCGAAAACTCTGAATTGATTAACGAATTCCTAAAGCACAATATATAACTAAACAGACAATTTTTGTACAAAACTCATTACTCATTCAGAATCTTGATGAAAAACTTAGTTTTCCATTCTTTTTCCCCCACTAGTCGGTTGCGTAAATCCGAATGTACCGATGCGAAGGGTGAAAAAAAAAAGATTTGTGATGGATTACTTTTTTCTGTAGTTTTTTCGGTTGTTGGCCTACCGCAATCTGAATGAATTAAGTATTGATTTTGGAATCTATATAAGTGTAGAAGGTCATATTTCCTAGTCTACCCCAGAAAGTTGATGCGTTTATTGAAAATGAAAAGAACTGTTTTCAATCAAGGCAGTCTTAAGCAATGTATAGATTCCAAAATCAAATCTCGATTTCTTCAAATTGTGATAGCTCAAGAACTCAAAAAACCACGACTGAAACAGAATTTTTTTCCACCCCTGCGGATAAGTTGTACAGATGAATCTATATCTATTTTGTTAGTGGAAATGTTGACATCAATATCTATCATTCTTGAAATAACAGAGCCTTGCATCAGGACCCCATTACAAGGAGATAATAACTTCCAAGACTTTCAAATTATAGTTTTGAAGTTTCATGCACAATCGGTTTCGAAAATAGTTTAATTTCAGGATAACACAATCTCCTGTACATCTTAATAGTAATGCCGCTGTTCTTAGTATCCTTTTTTGATTTTGTTTTTCCAGTGTATTCACGGCTGTCGAATGTCCATGACGGTCAGGTTGCCACAATGTCATCGTATTTTTCAGTTTAGTCCAGTTTGAATTGAAGGTGATGATGCGATTTGTTCCCAATGGGAAAAAAGTTTGAAAGAATAAGTTATTTGAATGAATTCACAATTCAAATCAGTGATTCAATTCGAATAATCCATAATGACCAACAAACAGATCAAGACGTCATATAAACCTCAAAACCGCTCAAAGACAATGTACCGCTCCCAGTGGTATATACAACTTGTATAAACATACTAAAATCCATATTAATTGTATATGTACTTCTGTGATATTTCCAACATATTTTTTTTCAATTTCCGTTTGTACTGAGGTATTGCAAATTTATATTTGTGAAATTCCTCATTTAAATATTTAAATGCATTGAAACTACATTTCAACAATATTTTGTCCTTATTGTGGCCCTGGTGAAAAATAACATTCACGTGCTTTTGTATAAATTTACAGAACATCGGATTGAAATATATTTTAGGTAGCCATATCAATAGCTTATCGCATAAATTTTTTTGCCGTGACCGGAATTTAATCCCATAGCGAATTGACAGTGAAAGAAGTCATACGAACACAAATAACATCATTTGCTAGTACTCCAACCGGCAAATTTCACTATGATTGCCAAGCGTTTTTCTGGCATTAACGCTTGCACTTCTGGTGTTAATTTCTGACCTATCATAACGCCAAATTGTATATCAATTTGTAAAAACAAGCTGCATTAGAGGTAAGTAACCAACCAAGGAGAGGTTTTTCCAGAACCATACCATATTTCTTCCCAATCCGACTCCAATATTAAGTTAATGATATTGTGCATCAGGTAAATTCCAACTGAATTTTTCAGAATGGTTCATAATATATTTTTGATTCACAATCATTACAAGTGCTGATTTCTTACTAACCAACCATACATTGGTGAGGGGAAGAGGTCACCCAGGGTGACGGCTAGCAAAAAACTTTATGGCCGTTTCCAAGAGTAACTGCCTGCAAACTGAACGTTTGTATTGCTGAATATTTCGTTTCCATAGAAACACTGTTATATTGAGGCTATCAGTTCACTTTCCTTTATTCGAGTTGAAACGCTGTCTTCCTAAAACAACATTATGTGTCTCGTTATGTGTATTGAAAACATATATATATATATATATATATATATATATATATAGACAACTCGAACTCGAGTTCGGAGATCGAAACTCAAGACATCACCTAGAAGATGGCAAATGAGACTTTGCCGAAACGTTGTGAGAATTATCCTTCAGAGGATCAAAACCACAGAACACGGAATGAAACCCGAAAAAACAACGCATCATACTTCGTCCGTGAGAATCTTCATGCTAATATATATATATATATATATATATATATATATATATATATATATATATATATAGTCTTGAATGTGAAGTATTTGTTGTTTTGAATGCTGTTCTAACATTATATCTGTTGCTGATTAGTTTTATCTTTCAATTCCTCTCAATGATTTCATGAAGTTAATGTCTGCCTCTAACAGCTTGCAGCGCTCAAAGCCGCTGCATAAAATTTGACATTTCACCATGGAAAACTGTCAAATTTTGTGCAGCGGCTTTAAGCGCTGTGAGCTTTTAGACGCCACCAATCTCTTAAATTCTTTCAATTTTTGTTCTATCATAATGACATTTATTTTCACTATACCTGTTTCAACACTTGTGTGGTGGTTTGAGTCATAGTGTAGATATCAGGAGCCTGTTTCATAAACAAGTCTTATAGCTACAAGAGAAACACGAAGAAACACGATGTTAAATAATTGTTTTTCACTCGTTTTTTCACCTGTACCCACATTGTGTTTCTCTTGTAGCTATAAGACGTGTACGTTTATGAAACAGGCCCTTGTTGGTATGCTTTTCTTTTCGATTTGAACTTTCTTAATCATAACATGCAGAAACAGAAGTTCATTGTTATTATCCATTTCCGATGTGAACCATATTGTTGGTTCTTGTTTATCAATATGTTACAAAAAAATGTCAAGCAAAAACATCGGCATATCCCCATCATACCTTTGGATCTTTCGGATAACTCTCTACGAAAGAATCTTTTCAGGGTGGACAGAAATCTTTCCTCTTCACTTGTATGAATTCCAATGTCAATTCTAATTTTTTTTTGATAGTGGTAGGTTGAAATCCCAAAAAACTACGAAGAAAGGATTGATCCAACACCAAATGATGTCAGTAATCACTCACCTATTTCATTTTGACATCGGTGTCTCTCGCTCAGGGCCAATTCATTCATATTGTCGAAGCCGTTGTTAATATTCCGATATGTAATCCTTACATTCATTGGTTATGTGTAGCAATCCTCGAGAGACATAACTGTGATTTATGAAATACGAATGTCTTGGGCAAGAATTGGATGAGTTAAAAAACAGCTGATGCTGAATCTCCGAAATTTCTTCATACATAATTATTCTCCCGTTATGCAAAATCTGTATCAACTTACTGTATTTTGAATGAAGTCGATTTATTATTTATTATGCACATATTGATTAAAATCAAGCCGGATGTGAACATTTTTCAAATTCTACCTAGGGCATATACAAATATGACAATTATGACATTTCTTGTATATTGTATTGTATATTGTATCGGTGTCATTGAACTTACCAATTATCAAGGGCGGAGGAAGTCGCAGTTGCTTAGCTTCATCTTTGCTGTGACTCATCGTTACTCAACTTGTGAAACTACACAAGATACCCAAGATACAATAGAAAGGAACAATATATTAGAAACACCCACTTCAAATCGAAAACATAACCAATACGAAAATGTTCGCGAAGACGGTAAAAACTAATAACTCCCGACACGCTGCTTCTGACTGACTGTGTCACAAACACCAAACTATTAATTACACTACTGTTAACGTTTCGCATGAAACTCACGTACAATGTCGAATATTTTTTCGAGTTATGGAACTGCCTGCATCGTTTCGATATCGTCTTCTAACAGCGATAAAAGCGATATTCAGACCCGCTTTGGTTTGCTAAGGTCGCTAAGGAAAACATAAGACCGCAACGAAAAACATCCGAACAAAACAACGCGTCGTTTTTTGTTGTTTTCCTTCTTATATCGCGCGAAAAGTATCTAACCGACTACAAACTGGTTTTGTCTAAATAAAACATAATGATTGATGTTCGCTCTGTCGACTTTTAGAAATTATTACATGGCTGCGATAAGGAAAATGGAACTGTAGACAGATAACGCGTATAAGGTAAATAAACTATATCGAAATTAGCGTGATTTGCAACATAATAGGATATATTTCCGAATTGTTTGATGATGACTAACGTGTTAAACATGTCGACTAAAATGATTCAAAGTGAAATTGCGGAGTAAACGTGCAGAGACCGAAAAGTCCATTTTAAGGCCAGCGATTTTGAGGAATTAGGACCGTACGTGGATCAAAGAGTATTCAGGAGGTATGAACACTTTGTAATGATATCCATGAATACATTGACAGTAGTAGGGGTCATGACAAGTAACGTCATGACACGTTTGTTCAAGCGTGTATTCCGATGTAGTATAATGTTAACAATCCGTAAAAGTATATTTTTTCAATAAACTTCCAGCATTTAGAAAGATCTGCCCCAATGTGAGTCTTTAGAGGATATCTTCCAATTGGCCACTTGGCAATAGGGAGTCGAGTCATTTTGGCCAAATCATCTAGATGGCGTTTCACTGGAAAAACTCATTGAGTGTACCATGATAGTTGATATGGTGTTTTCAGTACTCACCGTATTTGTGAATGATTAATCAAGCCCAAAAGTATACCTACATTGATAGCATGTTCAAGATACGTCTTATAAATTCATAGAAATAATTCTGCACTAGCATATCATCAGTAATACATTATTCTATGGTCGAAAAATTGGATAACACTGGTGAAATTCATAAAACAAATTTGAATCCACATCATTCCACGAACTCCATTATTTTGTCATTCATTCCGGTACATTTTCTAGATATTTGTGAGTTATCAAAAAGTTGTAGTGAAGTAGCGACTAATCAGAATATTGGTGCCACCCGGTATAGTTGAGCGAACAAAGAGCTGCCAACGATCCTTTTATTTGTTTGAAGCTTCACCTCATGGTCATTCAGATTTATTTGGAATGCGGCAATACTATCATTATACGTCTTAATTGAGATGACTGGTAGTTTTGTTAACGAGTCATCAAAACTAAGAAGATGTGGAGGTCAAACAACATCCACCATAACACACATTTTTGGAAATGCAAAGAATGCAAACCTCAATTGAAATCCATCATTTTTCATATAGCTGTCACGTTCATTTATTAGTTCAGTAATTTAGTTTCGCAATGAAGCGTAAAATTTGGATTAGCTCCCTAGGATGAGATCAATTTTGGGATCATCATGTCAAGCATATCGAGAGGAGTCCGATGCTGCCCCGTTTATTCAGAATTGATTAGGTTACACAGAAAATAATCGTTTCTCTGGATCTGAACTGAACACTTCCGTAGCGATTCAAAAGCGCCAATTTCACATATTTTCTCTATCAATTTATGAGTGATGATGGCCCCGTAGTTTTTCGCTTATAACTTCTGCCCCCCCAAGCTCCGTTCGACACCTGACTGCGATACAGTTGTACTACTTCAGACATGGCAGAAACGATGATCATCAAAATTGTACATATGCTAGGGCAGCTCCATAATAGTAGAATCAAAATTTGTCGATGGTGTAGAGGGCACATACCGTTTGTAAAGTGTTTCAGGCTTTTCCGATATGTTCGACGTTTCGACTTCCATTTTGAAGTCATTCTCAACAACTATCAGACGAATATCTGTCCATACCGTCCTAGCTAATTACTTCCCTTACAAAATAACCAAGCAAGACAAAGCAAAATCTTCGAGGTCTTCGCTTGTGATGGACTCAAATTAGCATCCGTTCAAAAATTCTGAAACTGAACTGGTTGATCCCAATCAGGTGGGCATTATTAGTAACCTTGTCATCATTTAGGGCAGTGCATATTTGAAACTGAAAGCGCTAAAGATATTTTACAGTAATCAAGATTCAGGAGCAGCCCCGGATCTATCGGGGGGAGGGGGACAAGCCGGGGCAGAGGTTAAGAGTGTGGTGGCAAGATTCACACTTTACAGGAAAATGACTCAACTTTGATCACCGTATATACTAGTCATTTGCCAGAAATAGCTGAAGCTTTAGAAGTTATGCAAACTTTTCATGCTCCAGAAGTTAGTGCGAGGCAGGTCATCTCTTACTATGTAGAATTTTGAATTTATTCTCAATTGAACTATATTTGGGCGAATATCCTCCGCGAAATCAATCGAGTGGATAAAGAAATTCAGAAAGAAGATATTGCCCGTTCCGCCGCACTAATGAGACGATTCCCAATGGAATATTGGAATTAAATGATTGGTGCTATCAACTAGATTCGGCCCCCAAAGACAGGAAAAACTGGGTTGAAAATATGTTTATTTTTCAGCCAATTCCACTCGATTTATTTTTTTTTCATTCATAAGCATCATTCACAATAAGACTCTAAAAAATAAATACTCATAGGAATTCGAGGTTAGCTAAACAGTAGGACGCGCATCCTCGAACTCCTATGAGGATTCATTTTTCACAGGCTTGTAGTGAAAAATGGTTTGTATTCGGTTGAGAAGTGATGAAGAAGGTGGAATTAGTTGTGTATAGTGTGTTGATAGAACGGAACAATTTCGAGTGTAATTGGCTGAAAAACAAACATACGCGCCAACCCCATTTTTCCTGTCTTTGGAGGGCCATATCTCCGAAAGCAGTTGAGAACGCCAAAACTTTATTCGAATTTTTTGTTCGACAAACCAGAATACGTAAGTTCCACCATTACTTTTCCAAGGTGGAGCCCGATATCTATATATATATTTACCAATATTTGTTGTAGGTGGCAATGATAATGGGAGTAATGGGTACCTGTCGAGCGAACGAAATGTGCAAAATGAAACTTAGTGATTGACAAGATCTTGGATCAGCTTCCTTAGTAAAAGTGCCAAATACCAAAACAGAAATCACCCGTAAATTTACAATCACCGATGAATTTTACCAAATTTGCAAAAAGAATATCAGCCTTCGTCCACGTCATGTCGAGACTGATGTATTTTTTTGAACCATCAAAATGGCAAATGTTTTTCGCAAAGAGTTAGTATCAACAAGTTTACACCAATGGAAAAACAATTATCGACATATTTGTAATCACCAGATCCAGGAAAAAGTCTGCTCGCAGTTTCCGAAGATCATCTATACTTGTTGTTGCGGGCTGATTTATCTCAGAAAACCTTTCTCTTCTGGGCTCTTCGAGAAATGGAAGTTAAAAGCTAGACAATGCCGCAACACACAGTCGTAATTTCAATGATAGAAATCGAGTTTCAACTCTGCTCTGTTGAATTATCAAGATGTTTCATCAGTTTCTCATCAAAATATTTAAGTACTCCTCTCATTTCCATTTTCCCAAAAATGTCTTTGAAGTTCTGAAATATATCTCATATTCAGCTTGATCCCTCATAACAATATAACTACAGATGCATGGAATTAGAGTTGTGTCCTAATTCAGTTATAACACCTATATCACCCACGACACTGAAAAATGAACCTATATCGAGGTTCAAAAATTCACTAGTTGTTATTGAAAGGAAACTTCTACTATACGATTGACGAATATAGGGCGGAATCACCACGGATTTGATAACTTATCAATTTCATTCACTAGTAATTTCTGTGTTATATCCTTTATTTACATTGGTGATGATCATCAATATGTGAAATTTCTTATCAGTCACCTATGTTATAATTGTTTCTTAATTGACACATATTGTATGAGTTTTATTCACGTATGTATTTGTAATTTGTGAATCTCATTAGCTCAATGCAACCATATTCACTTTGTGTGTAATAGTTAGAAAATGCCATACGTTTTGTATATAACTCACTACAAATGTAATTATGATTAACTTAGTCAATACAATCTATCCCTCTATAAGTGAAAATGGATGGCATTTCTAACATCCACATGACTACACATAAACTACAAGTTGATTTTCGGTGATTTCGACTCCCCAACTTAATCACATTCATTTGTAAATGACAAAACAACTCGCCAGTACATTTGTGGGATACATTATTATTTTCGTAACATTTTTCACTTCAATAGGTGACCAGCAATAAATTCATTCAAATCGATTCCTCGAAACTTTATATTGTTACAAAACTTGGGAAAGCCATCTTCGGATGAATATTTGCATTTTTCGGATGATAAATTCTAAAAACAATAAGATTGATCTTATCTGAATCCGAATTATCGTTCCTTTTATCTGAATTACCTATCCACATTCAAGTGTTTAGTTTAATCAGTTGATCAGTCTTTGGCCTACGTCAAATCAATACCCACCGAAAAAACTACACAATAATAGTAGATTATACCACGAGTCAATAATGACACCTATTATTGTCGAGGAATTTTTACGAACCGAGCCGCGTCAGCGGCGAGGGAGTAATATTTCGAGAGAATTATAGTCATTATTGCGAGTAGTATACTCTACTGTATATACGACTAATTTATTCATCATAAATGAATGATTTTTTCAGTTTCAATCATCTAAATACAAATACATAAACACCACCTACGCCTTTGACACTGACACTTTACTATTAATCTCTTGTCATCATTTTCTAAGGGAATAATGTATGGTATTATACTGCAGAAACCATAAGTATATTAACATTTTGTATCAGTTCTAAATAAATGAATTGAAATACTATGTTAGACCAGCCGCGCACTAGCAACTACTTTTTTATTGACCAACACGAAAGTTGCTCAACCAAAAACTGGCTGCTAATAAAGTATACCGCGCACTTGTCGAGTATGGCACTTTGCAGAAACAAGTTTTTCGGGCTTGATAGCCGTGTCCTTCAATTTCCGGAGCTTTCGGCTACATCTGCGGCAGCCATCTTCAGCGGTGTGGTCTTAGTTGAAGTCCTTCCTGTGAGTCTACTATGACAAAGGGTAACTAAGGCCACGCCGCTGAGGATGGCTGCCGCAGATGTTGGCGAAAGCTCCGGAACTCAAAATTCCAGGACACGGCTTTCAAGCCCGAAAAACTTGCGATGTATCAACACAGGCAGTGAAAGCCTACATGCAAATCATTGTTCCTCTTTATGGCCTTGACATCCGAATATGTTTAATTGAATATCTGATATGAGATCACTTCAACTGAAAGAAAAGTTTCAACGATAATACTCACTTATTTCGAGGGGTGGGGGGCGTTTTCTCTTCTTTGATACAGGTATGTTGGACATTTTGAATTTATCCTCTATGATCCTTCACGAACCTTATTACAACACACTCTCACTAATATCCACCAGAGTTTCCCTAAACAGAAATTTACCGAAATATCATTTTTATATTCATTGTTGAGGATGTAACCGAAAATACTACTACCATGCGTAAAAGATGAAACAGCACTTCGTTTGTTTGCATTTTACGGATGATCGAATTCACTTTTGAGAGTTACGCACTATTGGGAAAGATGACAGATTTATTTTTAGGAACCGGTTTCACGATAAATGTCCTCGACACTTCAACTACAAGCTGTATTCTCCCGTTTCATGTATGTGAGATTAGAGATCTATCACGACTGATCTCATAAAATGATCAGCAAAAAGCATCTCATTACTAAGATACAAAGATAATATTATCATATTCATTGGCGTAACAATTTTAGGTGATTTTGATCCTAGAGTGAATCCCAATTTATGATTTCCAAGTACCCAAAACCATTCGAATATAGATTTTTGTACATACCTGCTCCATTTTGCAGTACAATTTTTTCAAGTTACAGATCCTCAAGTAACAGTAAACAACCGAATTTGAGTTTCTGAATGGTATTATACTTTTATTTGTTTCTCATTTGAGTCTTGGACAGCTTCCAAAGCCTCTTCACAATGTTTATTATTATCGTTACGATTTGTTTCCCGAAATAATTTGACCACTCACTCGAAATGTTGATTGATTTTTTCTAAATCTTTTCACCAGGTATTCAGTGAATATCTTTATACTTCATCCATTCACACCAGAATTGGTATTACAAACTATTGGCAAGCTGCGTGAATTCAATTTCGCAAGACTTGCGAAATAACAGAACAGACGAATTATTGTCGAAAACCTAGAAAAGACTATTCCTTCGACCAGTAGTTAACTGTTACTTCTTCAATGTTAGGTATACCTTCCTCTTTATTAAAGAAGTGGGATATCTGGATACCGCGCTTCATTTTCTTTCATGCAGCACTTCGTCGATTTTTACCTCATCCTGGTCGGCGTTCATCAGTACTGTGGCGTTTTCTTCATCTGCGTGTGGAATTCTTATGGTATCATCTCTTCGTATAGTGCACAATGCTTGGTGCTCTGCTCGACTGATGTTGGATGTGGGCGCTCAATTTGATCTTTCATCTTCCATCTGAACTCCTCCGCCTGAACTTGGTCGATGAGGTAGCTTGTTGATTCCACGGCGCTGATTATCTCCAATGTGGATATTACTTTTAGTGCAATTGCGAAGTCCAGACCCTTCCCCAGTAGTGACTCCTCTGTTGTTGTGACTGGACGAGAGCTAATATTCACGACGTTGGATAATTTTTTGCTGTTGGCTTCTGGGATTTGTCCGTGTGTTGCTTCCAGATCAGAGACTCCCATTTGCGATTATGGGTGCTCTCCATATCCTGACGAATTTTTGTACATCTGCCGTTAATTTTTGCGAATATTCTTTTGTTGGCTTCCTCCGCTGTGTCTTCTAATTTCTTCGAATCGTTCTGTGACGTCCTGTAATAGAGTGGCTATTTTCCAGCGGTGATAGCTGATTTGCGATCTTATCAGGGCTCGACTGGTTCTCTCCATTATGCGTCTCCTTGAATGGGTTATTTAAGCTGAATATCTTTGGGAATGATGTTGTTGTGTGGCTATTAGTAGAAATTTGAGATGTGTCTCTTTCTTGGTTAGTTTAACCATAACCTTCCCAACGTTTGCTTGAATGTGGTTGACAATGTTCCTTGGTGAACTATATATTGAAACCTGTTGCTAAGAACGAAAGGAAATAAATACATATCAAATAAGGTAATTTGTTCAAACGTAAAATTGAAGGTTTGATCGATCAGAGAAAATAATTTTGTAACGAAAAATTGAGATATCGAATGTGAACTACTAGTTAAAAAATTTTAAATCAAGTTGGGTGTACTTACGACGATTCGATTGCTGGTATCCGTAATCGTCTTTGGGTGATGACTGCCAATATTTCGAGGTATGGTCGGTTGAAAAGACCGGATTTTTCTATAGTGGGGGAAGGGGCGGTACTGACCATTAGGCTCACGAATGCTACTAAAAGTGCCCTTATCGGTTTTCAGTGGGAAATGGATGTATTGGCGCGAGATTCTCTTTCATCGAGCTGAAGTCGGTCCATGCCTTGGATGAACGGTCTCCACACATTCCGGATTCCCACACTGGGGTGACAGAATGCGTCGTTGATATGAGAATGTAGGCGGCTTTCCTCTTGAACCAGTGCTCCTCCTTGTGTATGACCTCGGCTTCAGACCAATGCTGTGATAGTTTGTCCGCTGTTCCTGATTCCGTGGTTTCTCCTCGTTGTGTGTTTCTCCTATTCTCTTGATCCTAAGAGTCCTCTCACGTAGGGGATGGTAAGAACTTGTTGTTCCAGTATCTCCTTGGTGTTCTTTTGGTTCGTCCAGGCCAATGTCAATGTCTGATCCACAAGCATCGATTAGCCTTCCTTCAATATATTGTTCAATTCCTTGTCGAGACTTTCTTCGGTGTTGCAGATATTGATTGCCAAATCAATCAGTTATTTGACGATTCTCCGCTCCGTATATTGATGGTGATCCTACAGACACTACAAGGAAACTCCTCGTCCTTTGTGAAGAACTCCAGACACTTTGTTGAAGTCTTGAGAAAAATCGAGGCCCCAAGATGGAGACCAGCTAATTAGTTTCGTTGTAGAAAGTCTTTACACCAACGTTCCCGTCAAAAAGGCAATCGAGATCATTAGAAAGAAGCTGAGATAGGACAATTTTTTGGAAAATAGAACAACATCATCAACAGGTACTTCCAGTTGAAGGATCGTATCTACCAATGGGGACATCACTGTCAACGGTTATGGCTAACATCTACATGGAGCATCGATTAGCGCACTTTTAGTAGCATCCGTGAGCTTCATGGTTAGTACCACCCCTTCCACCACCATAGGAAAATGGGTTTTTTATAACAGACTATACCTCGAGATATTGTCAGTCATTACCAGAGGACGATTGTGGATACCAGCAATCGAACTGGTTTCGGGCTATTTGGCCTCTCTTCAGTGCAAGGTATTGAATTCATTAACATAAGGTCGATGACTTCCCATAATTAAAAATCAAATACCTTTCATAGTATCAAGCCTCGACCACAGCTGATGCGAACAATACGAAGTCATCCACCTATAGAGGAGGTATTCCAGAAGCAAACCAAATTCGCCCATTTCTCCTGCGAGGAAAAAACATTCGACATAGTCGATGGGCATACATGAAGATAGGCAGTAAATCGAATCATCTTTTGAACAATTCGTTCAGGTCAGTCTCATACTACCTACAAAGTATGTTTTGGCTGGCACCTTTCAGAAAACAACTACTTTCCTGGTATGAATGGCCTTGCATTATATCCAGTCGGTGCCAGTGCAGGTTTCTTCACAGAAGACAATCCTGTATTTTCTCTCGGCGATACAAATAACAGGCTTGATTTTCAATTATTGGGATGGGCACACTTGCATACCTGTTTGCATTTTGCTCGCAGGAGGAATGTGGTTATTCGATTTGCATTTGGGATACCTCGTCGTGTTGTTCGCATTAGCTTTGGTAGGGCTTTGATACAGTCGAAGGTATTTGATTTTAAATTATAGGAAGACATCGACTTAATGTCAATGATGGCAATCCCTTGTACTGAAGAGGACAAATATAGTCCAAAACCGGTCCGCAGTTATGCCCGTCCCAATAATTGAATATCGATCCCGTCATTTGTATCGACAAAAGCAAATGCAGGATTTTCTTCTGTGAAGGAACCTGCACTGACACTCTTCGGATATAATGCAACGTCCTTCGTGGTTTTAGCCAGGGGAGTAGCTCTTTTCTGACAGGTGTCAGTCAAAATCTTCTGTGAGTGTAGTTTGAAACTGGCCTGAACGAATTCTGCAAAAGGTGTTTACGATTTTTTTCTGAGAAATGTGTCTTTGGGATTTTTTCAACTGGAAAATTCACATATTTACTTTGTGGGGTATTTGTTTTTTTTTCTCGGCCTCTATCGATTGCGGGACTCTGGATACATCCCTGAGTTTCCAGTGAAACAGAGAATTCTGACTACGCTCATAAACTTTTCCGTGTCTCGATATTTTTGTCATTAGGTAGTATTATTCTTGTGAAAAATCGTTAATCGTTCCTCCCTCAATGTTGCGAAATCAACAATATCAACACATTATTTTCCACTAATTGTCCACAGATTATCTTATCTTTCCAACAAATCTAATGAATACACATCATCCGCTCTATTTATTGTTCAAAGTAATAGGGTAGGTAGCATATGGTAATTACGATATGTTTATCGAAATTGCCAATCAACCATCATTCATCGTTGCCAACAAGTTACGATTGTATTACGTAAATAGTTATCATTAAATAGATAATAACTTTTTGAGAATTTCCATTTATGACAGTAACTATGTACATATGACAAAAGACAATCTTATATGAATATAATCAGTGACAGGATGTCCAAAGGCACCGCATCTCAACACCTCCTTTTGCAACGGAATTCTCTGATAAATCGGTCGAGGGTTGCGTTGAAGTGTTTCCAGAAATTTCAAATGTTTCCAGAAGAATATCTGATGTTAATCAAGGTACATACTCGAATTCTTCATTTCATTTCATTTGATATCAACTTATTTGCAATGAATCTGAATAGTTCAGTTCTTTCAGTATTTTCCATCAGAACTTTATACATAACGTTCCCAATTTTCTCGTTCACTTCTCCAGGTTTCCATGTGAAGTGATTTCACCTGAAAATCTTGCAATGAACCAGATCGCCATTTTTGAAACTTTTTTCTTCTGCACCATATTTTGAGTCATACTGTACGTCTTGTATTTGAATTGATTGTTTTGGAAGTTCTCGTAGATTTTCAGTAGGTTTCAGCAAATCAAATACTGTACGAAAGTTTCTTCCATATATATGTTCGGAAGGTGACTTTCCTCCTGGGGTATTTCGATTCGGTGTGTTTCGATAAATCGATAGATAAATTTGGATTTATTTCCACGAATGTAGTCCCGGTTGTTTTCCAATTTTCTTTAAAGATCCTTCGAAAGTGTGAAGGATCCCTTCTGCTTGACCATTTGACTGTGGCCGATATGGCGCTGTTCTGACGTCTTCAATTCTATTTGTTCACATAAATGTTCATATTGGTAACTAGTGAAATGAGTTCTGTGACGACAATTTCCGGTATTCCCAATCTCCCAAATATTTTCTCCAAGATTTTGACTGTGTATCAAATATTTCATGCGATTTGGAAAATGCGTCCACAATAATAATGAAGTATTCACCATCTATTAGACTGGCGTATTCAACATATATTCTTGAGGAATGGGATACGATGACAGCGGTACTTTGGCGATTTTGAATTTTCTGCACAGCTGGAACACTTACGGACAAAATTTTTGAAATTATCGTTGATATTGGGCCAATGAACAAAACTTCTTGCTAAAGATTTCCTAATTTCCTATCCTGGATGACCTTTATGTAGTTGCTGAAGTATTCGACTGCGGAAAATTCGAAGTATTACCACCTTTTTTCCAAACATCAGGCATCCCTTGATGGCAGATCTCTTTAAGCAAAAAATGGAAGTATTACTCCTGGAATTCTGTTTTTTTGGAAAATCCTGTTATAAGTTACTGGTAGTGTTTCAATTGCTGTTGTCATAACCTGCAGAACTTCTGATTCAATTTTGATTGAAGAAATGACATATTCTTCATCGTGATTTGAATCATGATTGATAAGACGAGAAAGAATATCTGCGTATCCAAAATCTTCGGTTTTGATATATTCAATCTTGAAATTATATCCTTGTAGAATCACGGCATATCTTTGAAGACGGTTGTCTGTGTATATTGGGATCCCTTCCTTTGAACCAACAACTATTCTCAAAAGTGGTTGATGATCTTTTTGCAGAATGAATTCTCTTCCATAAATAATTTTGTGGAACTTCTCATGTTATTACTGGATCTAGATCATAAAGTAACGGCATATTTACTATAGCTTCTGTTTTGGCAGGATCTGGCTTGATTCCATTTTTATTGATAATGCATCCAAGATATCTGATATCTGGAACTGAAAACTTGCATTTTTTGTATTTTTAAATAAAATCCATAATCTCTGATTCGTTCAAACAGTTCATTCAGATTTTTCTGATGATCTTCTTTATTTCTACCGAATACGAGTATATCATCTATATGAACAGCTACGCCGTCGACCCCTGATATCAGATACGTCGAGATTTTAACGTTTCAAATGATCGACCGTTGACATTGAGTTTGATGACATTTTTGCAAACTGAATTCAACGGAATGTCCTTGAATTCAAATACTGTTATCCAGTCGTTACAGGGCAAATTTAGATATGGTACACTTGTGACGAAACATCTTCCTGCATTCGTCTTCGTGAATGATTACTTCGCCAAAAGCATTTCAAGCGATGAGATGAAAGTTTCAATGACTGATTGGGTGCCGAGCTCTATACATGAGGACTATATTCTAGGACGGCCGTATGTTTGCCTTGTAGATCATTAGGAGCTGACGAAAAATTTAGTATTTTTCCACACGAAATAAACGATCTCACATGGTTTTCCCATGAGAGATTATCACTGATCGTAATCTTGACTCTGGAGAGCGGCATCCATAGGCCATAACACAAAACTGCCTCATCTTAACTGTTCTTGATAGAACAATAATGTACATTTTATGTTTTCAATTTCACTTCTTCACCTGATAACTCATCGACTCAATTGTGTTATAGTTGTAGTAGATTCAATTTCATTTCCCTGTCTGATGGAACAATGACTTTATTGTGTTACAGTTGTAGAATAGAATAGAATGTCAAACTTCAAGCAATGACAGCTCTATTCAATTGTACCTGATTGGAAATTTTGAATTTGAAGTTCATATTATTTGTTGAATTATTTCGCTATTATCTGTTATAGCCGTAAAAAAATAATGTTTAACCCACATGGAATGCTAATTTTCAACTCATATGAACTTCATACTCGTGGAAAACGACTATCATTCCTTGTTCGTTGATCAATATAATATTTCAATTGTTATTGTGATATCAATATGATTTGGACGTCATTGTAATTGTTCATTATTAATTTTTTGCTATACATATTATATTTAATGATATAAATACTGTTTGACATCCGTTAAAAAAAAATCTAATTATTCTGTACACTTTCCTACAAACTGTAGAGTTTTTTATGGAAATGAATGTGTTTCCTGGGCTTTCAATGTAGAGATGCCACTTTCCTTGAAGCTTATTTATTTTTGGTGGTTGATATTAGGGAACTGAGAGTTGAAAGAGATACTTAAGATCAGTAAGTAATATAGTTTGGGTTGCAACCTCCATGATGTGCAGTGTAGACGAGGCAAATCGCCAAAATTCACACTTATTCGGGTCGTCTTCCTAACGTCTTCCTACGGCGAATATCATCCCCTCCACTAAAGTCATTGAAACACGAACGTTTCCGATGATGGTCCATACACTCCATTGTGGAAAGTTTGCCGTAGGAAGAATTCGACGTAGCAAGAATTCGCCGTAGGAAGAATTCGACATAGCAAGAATTCGCCGTAGGAAGAATTCGTCGAAGGAAGAATTCGCCGTAGGAAGAATTCGCCTTAGGAAAAATTCGCCGTAGGAAGAATTCGCCGTAGGAAGAATTCAACGTAGGAAGAATTTGATTTAAAAAAAATCGGCGAAAATACACGCCCTTCTCTCTCGAAATATATCACATCGCAGACAGAACATCTCGACAATGACGTCATCAGATGAACGATTTGTACGGAAGAATTCCTTTTTCGCATTCACAGTATTCATTAATACTCGAGATTGTATAACTTTCTGAAAGGCATTCTGTTGGCCACATAAATGTGCAACTTTGCCCCGAATCAACCGTCTTCGTATGTCTTATATTATTCGAAAACATAATAGTGAGATTTGAAGTTGAAATACCCGATATGGTCTGTAATACGAAATGTAATATTCATAACAATGGGCTATTTTCGACCTTGGCTTTGAATTTAGAAGGTAATAGGGGTTCGAAACATTTGCGTTCGATATCCTTTGAAGTAGTGAACTGAAATGAAAGGATTATCACCATGAAACATATTCAGGACGATGTTGCTATATGAAACAATAACTTGTAGCAGTATGTCGTCAGTTTTCACTGATATAATCGACTATTAACAAGGAATAACTGATTGTCCCATCAAAAAAAAAAGTTACTGTCGAATTTTCTGGTACGCCTTTCTTCAATATGATTGATCCAGAAAACTCATTGAGAAAAACCCAGTCCCATACGATAATAATGGTACCAGGAGCTATAATTCATCTGAAACAAAAATTATCGGCTTCCAATCACATCATATTTTTCAGAATCTAACGTCTTGAAGAAAGCCATATGAAAATTTCTTGTCCGTAACTCCCCAATGTTTGTTGGAAAATTCAGTCAGTCACTAAAAAGTGAAAGCATAGTGCTGGAATTTATAGTTTCATATAGCAGCAACGTCTTGAACACGATTCATGCTGCATCATATGTCTTCCCAAAGAGTGTTACGGACTTGAAGTCTACAACCCTTTTTTACCACCTTGATACGGTGTAAAATCCAGAAGAGTCACATTTTTCACCTATCTAGTCAGAGATAAATGTGAAAGAGGAATCTCTCGGTGCATCCTGTTTTATTGATGGAGTCGTTGACGAGATAATTTGACGGCGATGTTAACTAATTCTGAGGAGCAGGGAGTGTTACCATGGCGAATTCTTTCTACGGCGAATTATTCCTACATCGAATTCTTCCTACGTCGAATTCTTTCTACGTCGAATTCTTCCCAAGTCGAATTTTTCCTACGTCAAATTCTTCCTGCGTCGAATTCTTCCTAAGTCGAATTCTTGCTACGTCGAATTCTTCCTACGTCGAATTCTTCCTACGTCGAATTGTTCCTACGGCGAATTCTTCCTACGGCGTACTTTCCACTATGAGGTGTGTATGGATCATAATTGGAAACTTTCGTGTTTTGATGACGTCAGTGGAGGGGATGACATTCGCCGTAGAAAAAATCGACGTAGGGAGAATTCGCCCTAGGAAGAATTCGCCCTAGGAAGAATTCGACGTAGGAATACGCACCCCACTTATTTTGATCAATATCTCCGCGAACAAAATTCGTTTAACACAAAGATGGGATATATTTCCCGAGCGACTTGAATGTTGACGGTTCTTCTGAAGGCATCAAGCACTTCCCTGTTGACATTGGCCAAACACCTTGAAATTGGTTCAGATGTCAGCACTACTTACATATTTGGGAATAACTGTTCGATAGATGTGGCGTAAGTGGAATGGTTTCTCGTACATAGAACACGAAATTACATTATTATGTCGGATGTCGTAAAACTTGATAGATCGTCGGAGAAGTGTTGATTGCTATCACGTTTTCAATTACTTTTTACGGAGCAATTCATTTCGTGTCATAAAAACGAATATACGGCTGAACATTTAGAAAAGCCAAAAAGAATAAATTGATATCTAAAATTGAAATCAAACTCGGTCTGGGGAATGTCTTGTCTTCCATCATGTTTGAAATTGTTCATTCGTTGGGGACAAGAAAAATCAACTCTGAAATTCTGTAAATCATCCCGTCTGAGATCGCAACACATCGCGACACATTTTGCAAAAAAGCAAGCTTTTTTCCAATTGATATAGAAGGTCAACTCAAATTTTGTCCGTGAGAACTTCAAAGAAACAAAATGAGAACATTTTACGAAGAACAACAAAATCGAGTATGATTGCTTAATTATCTTGAATATAATGAAATAAAGAATTCGTCAGATTTATCGTTACCGAAAGTTATAGTATAACTATTTCGTGCGGAGAAACACTTCACTTTTCGTCAGCTTATAATGATCTATAAGGCTCAGATACGACCTGTCTTGTAATACAGTTCTCATGTGAGAAGTTCGGCACCAAAACATTCATTGGTGCTTCTCGATTCTATTCAGAGAAAGGAAATCCAATCCGTCTTGTTGGTGATTCTTCGCTCACAGACTCGCTCACCTCATTGGAACATCGTAGAAGGGTCGGAGATTTGTCTCTCTTCATATTTTCACGGTCAGTGCTCTTCTGAATTGTTATCAATCGTTTCACCCTTGGCAATATCTACACGGATGACTCGACGAGTACAGAATTCTCACCTCTTTGTTGTGAATTCGGAAACCTGTCGAACCTCTCTTGCTCAGGGATCTTTTTTCAATAGAACAGCTGAGCTTTGGAACTCCTTGCCGAGAGAAGTTTTTCCTGAGGCTTACAAACTTCAAAAATTCAAAGTGAATGTTGATTCGTATCTCCTGTCACTTCATTCAGGCGGTGTTCTTTGAACATTACAGGGCTTCCCTGTCGTGTGAATCTACATATATAAAAAATTGAAGTTGAAACAGAAAACATTTCAGGTTGAGTTGAATAAGGTTAGGTCAGAACATTCAATTACAACAACAAAGTTGAAGATTTATTTGAAAAATTTGGCACTTTAAGTTTGGTTCTTCAGCTAAAATGGAGGGTTTTTTCCAGTTTTTGCTTTTCAAAATAGTGAGGGAGTAATGATTTCGCACATATTACATTTCTATCGCTCTTTCAAGTCTCAAAGCTTCCCAACGGTTGGTCCTACAGAATCATTCTTCCTTCAGCATCATAGATATAGTCCTCTACGCTGCGACATCAATGTTGCAATGGAATAATTGATGCAGATGGTGTGAACCTCTAACACAAATCGGCATCTGCCGGATGACCAAAAACTCAAATTTCTATCACACAGAGTAGAGAAGACCTCTAAGAGCGGGCAAATCACACGGCAAAGTCGAAACAAATGACCCGTAGCGAAGGAGACTCGTCTAATAATCTCTATAAAAAACGGTCTTCTTGAAGAAAAAGCTGCAACTTCATCATACATCAGGTGTAAATTCTCTCAGATTGCGAACTTTTCGATAATATTCCTGGGACCTAAGCCTAGGGCAACCGAGGGAATATTTTCTGGAAAAATTCGCAAATGAGAAATCATATTCGTAATGATGTCACGGAATTTGATGGAAAAAATCATATCAGAACTATCTGAAACTGAAATAAAGAGCGTGATGTACATATAATTTGGAGTGGTCCTTAGAGGGTGGAATTTTTTGTTGTTCATTCATCTGGGGGCACCCTTTTATTTTGTTCTACTCCATAAAAGCTGATTTCAGTAATTTTTGGGGATTTTTAAACTCGGTTTTAGAGGTCGCTACCAACACATAAACTCTTAAGGAAGGAATAAATACAATGTGAATCAATAAACTCAAGCATGTTGGCAGTTATAATTCAAAATTATTCATAGAATAGTTTATGACGTTGATTCAAAACAGTAAAGTTGATTTCCTCGATTCTGGATGTCTGCTTCTGTATTGCTTCACCAAAAGTAGTAGGTACTGTTTCAGATCTTCATTATTTGTGTGTAGTTTGTTGAACACTTCCATTAGTGCAACTTCACGTTCAGCAACTTCATTGACAACTTCAAGCGAAGTGGCTTATCTTTGCTTTCCTTGAATGATTCATTTTGTTTCCATTCACCCACATCTATTTGTAAGGAGTCTGTAGGTGAATCTAGAATTTTGAAAAATCATAGTGCGTTGCTCGTGACAGAATCTTGCAGTTCTGAGTTGGAGCAGGATCGATGTGGGTACGTTTCATTCGTTCGTCGATCTTCATTCTTTAAAGAATCCATCATTTTTCTCTTGGTTCCTTCAGGGACAGCTTGATCAAAAAACGCAAGGGCAAACACTTAATCAGATCAATGCGGGAGTATTGTTTTTATTGCACCTTTTGAGATTTCCTCGTTCACAGCTCCATAATCGTTAGCATTTTTCGAAAGCTGCAGGTTATTTCTGGGAGCGCTACATGCTGATGGTGCCCAAAACCAGCTATCAATTTAAACTTTGACAACGAATGAGAAAATGTCTCGGATACCTGCTTCTTCTCGTTTGCTTCTTAACAAAGTCGATAATACTAGGTGCTGCCTCTGTTATACGTTCGTGAACTAAGTCATTTGATAGAAGAGTTTTGAAAAATCTGTGATCAATAGAATTTCAAAAACCTCAAATCCCTCAAACATAAGTATATCAGCCCTCGATGGACCTCCTATTGACTTAATAACTATAGCTTCTAAAATAATCTTTATGTCATGGTGACGGCATGCCAACCAGAGCAGTTTTCCCATATTCTGCTCTAAGAGAATGCATGCATGCATTATGACTTCAACTATTAACAGAAGTCGTATCAAAGCTCATACATTTTACTTGATCTGTAAGTCCTCTTTCATGTATAGCACAAGCTGTAAGTTCCCCTGTTCCAGATTGCAGTTTTGGAACAACTAGTAAATGTTCAACACCTGTTTCCTATACAATCATAGGCAATCTATCGATTTTTTCAAATTCAGAAACGTCTATGAAGATGTTTCCATCTCAGTGAACTGTTAAAGGCACATCTGGTGAAGACTCACTCTTTAGATCTGGAGTCCTCTTCTACCTCTCGATTCTAAGGCGCCGCATTTCTATCTGTTGTCATTGTTATCAGTAGGGTCACATCCTACATACTTCATTGTGTTAGTGAATACAACAGCATTATCAAGGTTGGCATAAACAGTCAACAATCTTTACCGCACATTGTCCAACAAGAAATTAAGCAAGCCAATATAGTCTCTGCATGGCAGTGTCAAGCCCATGTTGGGAGTTGAAACACTTCTGTCTGAAGAAAAGCTTTGTGTGTATATTGCCCAAATCTACTAATCTACTGATTTACAAACCAATTCAATTTGATTTTTGTTTAATTATATTTAATGCATTCTGAAATCCCGTTTTACACGAAGTAGCGACCCCTAAAACATTTTATAAAATTTTGAAACCATTATTTCTGTTTTTTTCACATCATAGAACAAAAGAGCGGGTGCCCCCCAAAAATTTCAATGTGATGAGTTTTTAGGGACCCCTTGACATATATAGTCAATGAAAATCATCGATTTTTCAATTGAATGAAGAGAAAGAGATGAATGACAGAAAACAAAACAAAAATTATCCGTCAACGTGTACCACCCCAAGCATCCCCAATCGTAATTTTTTGACCCGGAACATCTGAAATATCTGGGATATTGGCGCGGCCGATTCTGATCAGTTATCAATCATAACATAGGTGAATGATCATTAAGCTATTTCGCTGACATAATACGGATTGCCAAATTTTTAAATACAGCTTATATGCATGGATATGAGGCTATGTTTAAAAATTTCCTCGTTGCCATAGCATCGGCATGAAATTTTCACGTGTTATACCACCAATGCTTGAAAATTTTCTAAAGATTATTCAAGAACGTGTGGTATTCTGTAGGAGAATTTCACACCCTACCTACCTAGGGTAGCCTTTCACCTGGCATTCCTTACAAACATTTCAATAGAGATGAATAACAATAAGAGATGCACATCAAAATATGCTAAACAATTATCAAATCTAATCACAATGACGACTGGGACATCTGGTGAGTCTCTCATTTCAGCAATCAACACTCAAAATCATTATAGTGCTAATCCCGATTTCACCTAAAGTAAATAAATTCTAAAATTTCTATTTATTTCAGCTTTACCCGATTTGAAAAAACACGAAATATCTATGAACAATGAGTGAACTAAGTACCACAAGAATATATGAACGCCCTAAAAGGCCAGTAATGCAATCAAACATTAAGACCTCATAAGATCCGTACTCACGGATAATTAGGTGTCAGTGGCTTGTGAACAAAGACGTGGTCCAATAATGTAATTGCATTACTCTGCTAGAAGGCTTTAGTGCCGTATTTGAACATAAAATTTTGTTAACTTCTGGTAAGTAAAGTGTTATGTCAAATAATTTGCTCAGGTCAAAGAATAGTAAATTCCGACTTATAAGTGTAAGTGAAATTTCCAAGTGAGTATCTCAGAATAAGCTAATTTTCCTCCATTCTGAAGAATAATGAATCGTCAATATTAGTCACGCATACTGAATATCGTTCAAATCTGATCGAATATTTCCCAACGGATATTTGCCTGACCTTTTTAACTATGTTTTCTTTCCATAATGTTTATCTACGTCAATCGAGCGAGCTAAGTTTCTTGTTTACCTCACAAATTGATATTCAAACAATTTGTTTGATAGTCAATTCGCAGTTATAATTGGGACAAATTGTAAATCCTCATTAAAAACTGTTCGTAACATAGCTTGAAACTACAGGTGTGACATTCAAAACTTCTTTTATCACTTAGCTGACCCGTGCCCGAATCGTTGGGCGTAAATTATTTTATCTAATAATACACTTTTATGCCCACAACCCGTTTTATAATGAAATCCATTACGATACAGATTTTCAACCAATATAAACCCATTATTTTTCAATCAAGCGTGATGTGCAAGCTTTGCATTTTGACGTTTGTCAAGTCAAAATCAGTAGGTATCGAATTTCTGAAGAATTTAGTCAATTTTCGATAATCGTATGAAAATGTCTTATAGCAGTGATATTGATGAATTACCAGCGACCCTCCACAGATGTCTCAGACAAGAAAAAAATACAATCGAAAGGATTATATTTTTCATTTGACATATGCAACAATGCAACACATGTGTTTTTATTTTCGACCAAATCGAATGAGTTCTCATAGCCGAGTGGTCAATGGCGAGGGCAGTGAAGAGAAACGTCCGGGTTCAAATCGTCATCTCGGCAGAGATTTTTTTCATTTTTTTTTTTTCATTTCTCATTGTTGTATTTTCCGTGGTTATACCATCAATTATAATTTTGTAGAATTTTCAAAGAAATACGATTGATTATCTACTATTATTGTGTTCAATTTAAATACCTAATAATATTATATTTTTTGTTCTTCATTATTTATTGTGTGTAGATAAAATAGCGTATGCAACTCTCATGTAATGGTTATTAATACACTCGCATAAACCATACGAAACTCACCTTCGGCTCGTTTCGTATCCCGGTTTATGCTCATATATTAACCATCATTACACGATCGTTACATAATATACTATTTTTGATGCAATTATATTGTCCAGTTCCAAGTGCGAAGTTTTATCAAATTTATTACAGCTCTGTCTTCTGGGCGCACTCGAAAGAGCGTTTGAAAGAAGTCGAAAATATTACAAACGCCTTTTTTCACTTCGTTAGACAATGAACTGTAAAATACGAAACACGTCTTCCATCGATCGAAGAATATTTCTGCAAAATTGTACCATGCAAACTCTGACCACGTTTTTCACCCCCATATTGAACAAGAATGAATTTGGTTTTGCAAATGAATAACTGAAAATATCAGTTGAAATGCGAACCTAACCTTACCTTATCCCATACCATAATAATACCATATCAATACCGAGCTGATCAAAATCATTCACTTTTGGTCTTTGTGAGAACTACAGTATCTTAGAATACACCCTGTTTCGAAGATGCAATTTGCCGCACCGGTTGAAAGTTGCATATATTCATGCAAGTTTTACAAGTTTTTTCTAAAGATGTCGCAAAACGATTATGTGGTGTGAATAATGGTAATTTTGAACATTTCAATTATTTTTCGAAAATGAAGGAATCGATTAAAGTAATAAGGTGAATTTCAGGCACGTACACAGCTCAAGTTTATAGGGGGGGGGGGTAATCACTGACAAAATTATGCGTTTCCACCATTTTATGAAAACACAAATGCATATTGGCCTTTTTACAAACTCAGCTTTCACAATGACTCAAATTATTAGGGAACTGTGGAATGAAAACGTCACATTTGTTTAATCTTCATTTTTCTGTCCCTTTTCAACTCCATTAGACGATTAATTTCAAATAAATACACGTCTTCCACTTATTCTATTAAAAAATGTTCATGCAAAATCTGAAGTAGATTAGACCTAGGAATCATGCAGTCCTATACAAACTTTCACCCCGTTTTGCACCCCGTTAGGATTTCGAGAATCCATTTCTTATTGGATGCCCACGTCATACAAAGAACACACCCTCCAAGTTTCAGATCTGTAGGATCAATGGTTTAGACCAGGGATGGCCAACTGGAGGCCCGCGACCTTGTGTTTTGCGGCCCTGAACGACTTCTAAAAATATCAAAGAAATTAGAAGCTCCACCAGTTAGCTCTCTGTGGGAAAATCCTGGAAATGGAAGGCACGATGAAAACTGTCATGAAATGTGTTAATATGATCAAAGGAGGTAATAGGTCATTGACTCAGAAAATTCATGGATTTCTGAACGGAACTAGAAGCAGATTATGAAGATTTGACACTCTTTACAGAAGTACGCTGGCTGAGTGAAGGGAACTGCTTGAAACGTTTCTTCGCCTTGAGAAAAGAGGTAGCTGAGTTTACCAATGCATATATCAACACACCTTTCTCTTTGGAGATGCAAGGAAAGCTACTAGATTCTAAGTTTCTGTGCACCTTTTCTTTCTTGACAGACATAAGTCACCACATGAATGAGCTCAACTTGAAGTTACAAGGTCGAAGTCGAACAATACCTGAATTAGTTGGGCACTTAGATGGATTTTTAAATAAACTAAAAGTATTCGAATCAAGCCTGGAAAAAGCTAATCTAGCTCATTTTCCATCGTGCAGAAAAATAATGGAGGAATTTACAACTAGTGAGTTTTTAATTGAAATTGAATATGCTTTTGGAGACATTTAATCAACGGTTTTTGGATTTTAATGAGCTGCGACCACATCTTTTTTTATTTAACAATCCCATGACATGTGACAATTCTCAGCAAGATGACGACATACAGTTGGAGCTCTGTTACTGGCAAAGCGACCCACTTTTGCAGAAAAGACCGAAAACTGGTGTTGACTTCTGGAGTAGGCTACCTGAGGTAAAATATCCCAAACTGCGTGACTTCGCTCTGAAAATTTTTTCAATGTCCGGAAGCACGTACATTTGTGAGAGCACCTTTTTCACCATGAAGTTTATCAAGTGAACCCATCGAAACAGACTGACAGAAAACCATCTTCAAGATCTGCTTAGGGTGGCTACTACCTCGATACAAATTGATTTCAATGAACTGGTGAATGAACGTGCCCATCCTCAGTGTTCTCATTTATGAGTTTTTTTCAGTTAAAGTTGAATTGCAGAAAACCTCAAATAAATTCATACTTATTCAATATAAGTTATATGCCATTTTGATTTTTTTACGTTTTTATGAAATGTTTGGATTATATTTGAAAATGAAAGTATTTTCCATTGCAGTTGTTTAAAAATTTAATAGCCTGAATTCGCCTTTACTTCTGTGCGGCCCCCGCTTTTAGTTAAAAGTTTTGAACTGGCCCTCCGAGTAAAAGAAGTTGGCCATCCCTGGTTGAGACTGTGCGTTGATTAACCCCTAAAATAACTTTCCATTTCTTCGACCTCATTAGGCGATTAATTTCAATGAGAGCAATTCTGTAAAAGATTTTTTATGCAAAATTTGAAGTAGATTGGACCAAGGCATCACGCTTTCCTTTACAAATTTGGCTCCCGTTTTTCACCCCCCCCCCCTCCTTAGGCTAATCAGTTCAGCCGTTCCTGACCTATATATAGTGTAATTAACACGACTTTTTTTATATACAGATTATCCTAACACAAAACGTATACGACATGTTTCGCCAACAAAGTAAAAACTTTCAGAAGAAGAAAACGGATGATGTGTCAATTTTCTTTTTCTGAACATGCTAGCTTTGTTAGAGAAACGCGCATCGGAGTGCGAGTGATATCAGCTTGGCGTTAGGGTATTTGATCTCTAAAAAAAGTTTTTGCTGCAAAATTCCTTGAGGTCGAGGATATTCGAACCTTTCTTCCAGTATTTCCGGCAGTGTTGTGAATGAATTCATGAGATGATTTTTTGACCAACTAGATGAAAGCCCAAAATGAATTGAATTGAACTGGAAAACCAAGAAAATAGACATCTTATGTCAATTTAGGAACCCTCACTCTCCTAATTCCTGAGTTGTGTTCAGATCAGAGTGTATCTAGCCACCCTTGAACCTTCAACAAACAGTAAACAAAAATGTTTCCATGAAATAACTCATTCAATTATGTTATTCCTAACACCTGCTTCTTGATCTCAGGGAGCCTATCGAACTATTGCATAATCATTTTTCTTCTGAGAGCTAGTAAAAAAAAACACAAAACATTCGTGAAAACTCATGATATTGTACGATGAAGAATTGATGTGCCAGCTCAAATTTGAAGCCATAACAAAATCAGTAGCAGTATCGTGAAGATTTGCTGTCCATAACTATATTATCGAACTAGTTATGCTAGCATAGGATATGTAACAAGACCAAAATGCTAATAAAATTTGGTAGAAGTTGGTATAAAATACAATATTTGAAGTTCTCTACTGTATTACAACCCGTTCAGTTCCACGGTATTACAATTTTTCTCCTCTTTCCAACTGTTTTAACCGAAAACTCCCTAGCATGATAATTGTGAACACTTAAAACTCGACAGAGGTCTATTCCACAACAATAGAAGAATGGTTCAAAATATTTTTTTCGTTAATCAGCTGACAAACGTCAACCATCAGAAGTCGAAACTCTTGCGAGCAATGAATTAACGAGGCCTCATATTTCAACATGTGATTTCCAGCACGGTGGTGATTCAACCCCAGTCTTTCGCTTGATAAGAGGATGGAGCTCACTTCTACACGGAGACAATATCATTCTAATCATCGACAAACAGTACCGGAAGCCATCAGAACTAATGGCAATTTATCCACTTCTGTTAGAGTCAGTTAATTCAATGATTTCTTATCTTTTTGACAATATAGGTCATTGAAACAATTCTCATTTCTGCCTTTGATTTCACTAGATTAATCGAAAATCGTTGAAAATATTCAACTGGAAGTCTATCAGATAACTCACAAATCTATCACGTTATTTTTTCCTTCGATCAATAGCTGAAGTGTATCTTTGGTATGCCTCGCCTTGCCCATATGAGTCAAAACTGAAAATAGAAGATATGGTTTATACTATTAATATTATATCATAAGATTATTACTCGTTCTATTTAATTCAACATTACACCCAGAGCTAGCTTATGATTTATTCATTGTCTTCAATTTTATTACTCTTATATGTCAATATCCATTGGCGTCACTACATAGAAGTGTATTCATTCAACTAGTTTACAAACATTCGTTACAGATCAAATTTGTATTGGAACCGTTTTCGAGTTTCTGAGGAACAAATGCGGACAAGGAAAACACCAATTTGTGAAATGAGTTTTCAAATACCCTGGCTTCATATCCATTCCCTCGACCCATAAAAATGTGCTGGTACCAACGGTCGAAACGTCGTTTCAATAGAGTTGATTATATAGAATGGAAGTTAGAACTAATAGCATTCAGCAAAGAACATTGACAACCAAAATGAAGAAAATGCCTGAAGAAGCATTGTATGGTAAAACTTGTGCAGCTGTTTTGTGAACTGTCTAATAAAAGTCACACAAAGTGTTTTTTCGACTTCGTTATCATAGATTTCATCAAGTATCTGGCAATTGTATCAGTTATGGACGCCGGAGAAGATTCAAGGAAGCCGCCTTCATTCTCAACAACTTCTCAACAACGACGCATTCAGTCATGCCAGCGTGAAGAGCCGGAATGTGTGGAGGCCGCTAATGCAAGGCATGGACCGACTTCGGCTCGATGACAGAGAATCTCGCGCCAATACATCCATTTCCCGCTGAAAACCGATCAGTGCACTTTCAGTAGCACCTGTGCGTCTCATTGTTACTACCGCTCCTTCCTCCACCATAGGGAAACCGGGTCTTTATAACCGACCATACCTCGAAATATTGTCAGTTATCACCCAAAGACAATTGCAGACACCAGTAATCGAAACTACGTGAGTACACTTACATTGGAACTTGGTGTCAACATTCACACTATTCCATTTATTTCTTTATTTAGTATTAGTCGAGCTGTCGTTCTGCAGCGAGTGCAAACGACAAAATGGTTTTCATTAGTGAATAAGTAATTTCGGAAGTAAAGAAAAGTCAGCTCACGTATGGGGTAGAAAGAATTGAACTATAATAGCAAAACCAACACTGAACGGCCGGAAGAAATGAATTCAACTGATAGCACGGAGTCACCTGATATCTAAAGGCGGTCGCATACGATTCAATCGAAATCCACTCTGGAGAATGGCAAATGAATTAGAGAAAGTAGCAAGGGAACTGTTATCGAAGCCACGGAAGCAAAACTTCTGAAAATAGAAGAACTCAATCGCAGAATTAACAATCTGGAAATAGGAAACACATATCTAACTAGCCAAGTGGAAATATTTGAAATCACCTCCAAGGAAAACGAAATATATTGGTTTTTGGATAACTTCCCAATAACGAATCATCTCTCACTCTCATTTGTGAAGACCTAAAGATACTATTGGATGTTGAAGTCCAAGTTTTCTATCTGAATAATATGTATCAACTAAAAGCTCAAGGAAACCCGATACAAATCATATTTGGAGAAATTGGATATTCTGAAATAATGTAAGAAATTGAAAGGTACTGGAGTTTCAATTTCAAATGATGTAACATACAAGCAGAGATGTGGAAAAGAAGTTCTGAGAAACCATTCCAGTGAAGCAAGACTCAGCTCAGTACAAGCCATACATCCTATAAAAAGGTAACAAATTATATATTAACAACAAAGGATGTACTGCTGAAGATCTTGACAAGTTTGGCGACTTGGAGGAAAGAAAAGTAAGAGGTGCTCTCCACAAGCCTCAATGCTAAGTCAGGTGAAGAAAGACGAGGCAAGTGCACAAGAAAACAAAAATCAGCAAAGCATTTTAGCCCAGGAAATATTAGAGGAACAAGAGAAGATCGAATCAAATAACAACCACTCCATCGAAACTCCAGAATATGAAGGCATCCAGCAAAGGTCAGGTTGAAGAGTTTGAGATCTGGTAAATGAACAAACTTTTATAAATTCAATCTGCACATTAGGTACGTTACAAACGTGAAGTGTGTGTTCTTACAACCGAGGCTTTTTTTTATAATTTTATTCATATTTTTCATAATAATGTTTCAATGGATACATACATAGGACAATTCGAAGCCAATACTACAGAGACAATCATTGCAAAAAGTGTCGAAAAATGCAAAAAAAATTGTTCATGTAAATAAAATAGTATTTAGGTTCTTACCTAACAATATAAAGAGCTTAGTGAAAAATGAAGATGAAGTGGAGATACTGATTAATGAATTTCAACGCAAAGTTGAAGTCATTCTCTTTTGCAGATTCCAACGTACGATGTCATATACAACCGTAGCCACATAAACCAAAATGATGGTATAGTGGTTTATATAAAAACAACATTTGAATATGATTTTATCGAATTAGGCTCGATAAAAAGATTCTCATCATAATTAATTCAATTCGGAAAATGAGCTAATAACAGTTGACTGTTTAAATAGACCAGCATCAACATCCCAATTTGATAGAATATCAGATATTGACATATATATAGGAGATATAATTATTGATACATCAGATAACAACTAAATTTCTGAAAAATATCTTAATGTACTAGGTGAGATGGGTTATATATCCGCCATAAACAAATTCACTAGGGTATACAGGGTATAACTGAATAACTGTAAAACATTTGAGGAGGTGATTTCTCATCGGAAAAAAAGGGTCATTCATATAAAGGATTTTCATTGCAGCATCCCTTGTTAAGATACAGCCCCTGAAAGTGGGTACATGAAATTTGTTTAACAGTTTTTTTCACAAGCACTGAAAAAGTTACAATATTGAAATTAAACTGACGTTTTGTACCATCAAAAAGACACTTAGCCATTAATTCATTTGGTTTACCCCATGGTTGTAAGGGGTGGAAAACGCAACCCCTAAAATTTATTTCCAATGTAACTTTTTGAAAATGTATTTTCAATAGCCTGTTTCATTCTAAACAAAAAATGTCTCCTGGGTTTTTTGCCCGAAATAAACCAGTTCGCAGCAAAAAAATATGTTACGAACAACTACAGAGATACATCGTCATAAATGTGAAAATTCGAAACTAACCTATCTAGTAGGTTGCTATTAGCAATAGTGACAATTAAAATGGTATGACGCTGTCAGTTTGTGAATTCTCGAAATTGAAATAATACTAATTGTGTGTTGTTGTTCTGTTCTTGATTTGTTACTTCAAATTTTATGTACCCCCTTTAAGCGGCTGTATCTTAACAAGGGATGCTCCAATGAAGTTTCTTTTGATGAAAGATCCTATTTTTTTTATGAGGAATCACCTCCTTAAATGTTTAACACTTATTCAGTTACACCCTGTATGAAAATGGTAAAACTTGCATAGACCACTTTTTTGTAAGAATGCTAAAGCACAAACATATTGTGATACCAGTCGTCTTAGAAAACAACGTAACTGACCATTATCCACTGATATTTCAAATCAATGAATGAGGCGGAAGTTGAAAAGATTATTCGATCAGATCAGACACCCTAGAAGAAATAAATAAGTGTATCAAACAACCGCCAACTTTCTTGATGAATAAAGCTATTCAAACCGGACACTTTCCTTCAATTTTCAAAAATGCAATTATCAACTTCGCATTTGAACGAGGAAATGAAGACGATTGTGAATTATAATCCATATGCCTCATTAGTATTATGGCAAAGATTTCAGAAAAAATCTGACGGAAGAGTAACAGATTGTCTGGAAAAAAACAATCGCTATACGATAAACAATTTGTCTCCAGGCGAGGCAAATCAACCAATGACCTACCTGACAGTAGGAGTTAGAGACTTTGGTCATCACCCAGCAGATGGCATTGCTCCTTGGAGGTTTACACCATCTGCACCAGTTTCAGAGATTTACTTCATGAGAAGTAGATAGTTCGAAATGTTTGTGATCGGGCAACAGATAGAGAGGAAGCAATGCACCTAAAGGCTGATTTCCAACCGAAGCGGGTTAGATATCAATCTTGCTGAAGTTCCCAGCAGCAGGTTGAGGTCCGCTCCTGAGAGGGCGGGGGTGGAAAGGAAAATGGAGGACGGCGAGGTCTCGTATCCAGGCAACTGGATATGGCATCACGTCATCCTGGGCGCTCAACCCCGGGGGGGGCATGGTGGTGGAAATGTTTGTGATCAAAGACCAGCCAATTGTCACTGATGAGACCTGGTGGGCCGAAACAGCTGCCTGGCATTGGATTTGTGAATGTAATCATTTCGAACATGGAAATTCTGATTATTTACAAATATGTTGATGAAAGTAAACCAACACTATGCGTCTTTGTTGATTTGGCCGAAGCCTTCGACAAAGTGAGCCACAACGAACTGCTTCATACATTGGAAAAAATTGGGTTCAGAGGACTAGTTTTCGACCTGTTAAGCAAGCTTTTTGAATAAAAGAAATTATCGAGTAGAAATGAAAGATCTCCTTAGCTCTGCGGTGTTTATGAATTATGGCATTCCACAGGAAACAGTTCTCTGGCCAGTCTTATTCGGTATATACCTCAATGATTTGTTCAAACTCCTGTCATTGGGATATGTTGTCAAATTTGCCAACGACACGGCTTTACTGTACAGGGCATTCTTAGGGATATTGCAGAGCAGGGTATGGGTAATATTGTCAGATGGTTTAATAGCAGAATATTAACGATCAATATTGAAAAAACTTTTTTCCTGTCGTTTGCTCCCAACCAGAATATGTTACCAGCCTTCAAAGAAGTAAATATCAATCTTCCCACTCATAACCTCATTGTGAAACAAAAAAATGGAATGAAAATTTGGGTATCATCACCAACAGCAATTTGCAATGGAACTACCATATGACCAGGTAGTAGAAAACTGAGAACATCAATCACTACATTCAAATTGTTTCAAAAATTAACTGGACAAGAAACATCTGGAGATCCTCTATAGTGATTTTGTACAGCCGCATATTTCTTATGGAATGAGTGCAAGAAATGGATAAAGAAAATGATGTATAAGAAAAGATTTGATACAGAAAATTTATTTCCAGAGTGTCGTCCTCAAACACTGAAGAAAAACACTCTCTCGAATAAATCACATATATTATACACGATACAAAACAAAAACAACGGAAATACCAAAGGCATACAAAACAGTGGGACAGAGATGTTGCACTTACCTTAGTCCGATATTGTATGAAGAAATACCAGAAGACATAAAACTTCTCCAATCAGTAGGACTTTGAAAGAAAAAACAAAAGTCGTGGCTCCAAATGATTCCCAGATTGATAATACATCAGTTGATAGATCTAAAGAACATTTACTATATATAAATATCATGCTGATTCATTATATCGTATGTAAATTGGAAAGGAATTCAATACAGATAGTCATGAATTTAATTTTTGTGTGATTGTCTGATATAATCTAGGTTGTGATTCTCTATTTTATCATTTTTATAAGCCTTCATTTTGTGTACATCATTATAATATATATATATGCAGATTGTCTTGACACTTATAAATGCATATTCCCACCTTCCCATGGGATTCATTCCTTTTCAGAAGCTCTTTATTCAGCCATTTTTATTGGCGACTTCCATGCAATGATATAGATGTGATTCAAATTTTCCACTAACTGCCTGTAATATGTCTGGTGCTATCAGCCGGCATTCTTGTACGATTCGTTCTCCCAGGTCATTTTGAACATCTGTGTAAATGATGACGTACGTTTTTTTTAGATTACATCATTTGTATCATATCAGTCGAATAATTAGAAAAACAATTATACAATTGAAAACTATCTGACCGAATTTTACGAATGAGAAATCATTTGAAAGAGAATTGAGTATCCTTTTGAAAGAGGTATCACGCGACCCCATGTTCCATTGAAATAGTAGGGATTGATCCCACCCTTTCAAGAGGGTTGAAGTTGTAGTTCTGAAAATCGTATAAGAAAACCCCCTTGACCAATATGATTACGTGAACGATCGATTTTCTTGAATGAACGTGGAATCAGATATCTATTTTGTTTCGTTTTGAATGGTGGAATCGAGTGTATAACACAAAAGCAGATTCAATTTGAGAAACGTCAACGACTCGGATGCTTGCTATTCAATATAGCAAGTCGCTATTTAATATAGTATTGCCTCCTTTCAAAAAGTGTAACATCTTAAAATCAATCCTTCTACACTTGCAGGGTCGTTAGGAAGAAAAAATCACTGAAAGTAGTTAGTCAAGAATATTGCTCGTCCTGGGGGAAAACGCTCTTTTCCGTCCTCCTGTATCTGTATACATTAAAAATTATTCATTTTCCAAATTGTACTAGATTATGATACTCAAAGAGCATGAAAGAAAAGCATGAAGAACTAAAAAAAATTACTATGAAACAAATTTGAAATTTTTTCTGCTGGTTTTTGCTTTGACACCAAAAACATTCTCAAAAACCGTGGTTTGAAATTAAATCTGAGTTCCTAATTCCAACTCCCCATGAATGCGCGATTTACTGAAATCTCATAGAGATTCCTACAAAACAGCTATTCATAAAGGCAGCTTCAGCAATTCCGTTGTTCCGAAATTTCATCTATTATCGTTGATCGTTCTGGGCTAAAGTTGGAGAATTTTGATCGAGCCATCAAAGTGAAATGAAATGACTCCGTCTCATATTCCCATGAGGATTTATATGTCCCATGAAAATAACGGTTTGTAAATTTCAGAATGTACCTATTTCAGAGTATATTACCGAACTTGGAGCAGTGTCATGCCGATTACAGTTTGTATAAGTTGATATTGTTGAAAATATAAAGAATTGAATTAATTTCAACTGTCTCGTCTCAGGAAGTATGAACACAGAGAGAAATCGTCTTCCAGTTTTCATTATATACGTAATAGAGTACGTGATAGGGATTGTGACTGATGTTGAATTTGCGAGTCTCTATATTAATGAAAGAAGTATTTTAATTGAGGCGCATCAGTTATCATTTCTGAACTAAAGGGCCTAGTTCTTAAGTTTTGTTGCATTAACCAGCAACTTGTAACCGAAGATGAGAGACTTGTAGATAACGGTAAATTAGTTAGGACCTAATAATGTAGTTGTGGTCAATCAGAACACACTGAATAAACGAAAACTATTGTTTTTTTCAACAGCAATTTTTTTTGAGAAAGAAATTTGTGAATTATGTGATTGTTCCACTGGGTTAAAACAAATATAGAATGAAATATAGAGCCCTAACTAAAATTCACATCCTACCTGTTTGAATCTTCATTAAGGAAATATACTGAAGGTCCAGAAGCCCCAATACTATACAACACTCCACTAGACGAACGAACATTTCATGGTCTATTTTACCGATTTCAGTTGAATGAGAAGCTTGGGGAAATCTGTATAACATGACGCCTTTCTTCCAGTCAAATAATCTTGATACTCTTTGGTCACAGCTGCTTGGCTTGATAATGATCAATTTTCTTCTTCTAAAGATGCTGACCTTGTTAGCTAAACGTGCGTCGAGTGCAAATAATATCAGTTTGGTGCTAGGGTAATTGACAAAAAGTTTGAACATGTCAAGAACTCAAACCAAAAATATACGCCAGTAACATAAAGAGGCAGATATATTCGAAACCTTAATCGTGTCTAGATGTTAGCCCCTGGTAGAAACTCATCTCACCTTACAAGATCTTGTGAAGAGACAACACGGAGACAGAATAATATAAATTGTGGCCACAGGTGATCAGTTCAACAATGTGTTACTTCTCCGACAGTCACTCGAGAAAGTGACTGAATAAATAACGTGAGGTCATTTTTAATCATTTGAAGTTCAATTTGAATAATACCAGTTATAAAATGCTCCCAACGAAAACTTCCCACTCCGAATATTCCAAAATCAGATGGAAATATCAGAAATCCTCGAGACCCCTAATCAATAATTTGCCGCAGCACATATTTTACGCTCTTTCAGCAACCCGTCAATTTTTTTTCAGAAGGCATCATATCATTCGTGACACATCACTTGAAGCTTATTTTAAAAATGTTTTGGAATATACAGAGTGTTTCTTTGAAGAGTGACAATACAAGTCATAATTTTTTTAAATGGATCCCCTATAAATTTGTTCACCTTTGAACTCAGCAAAATGTTTTACAAGATTACAAGATTTTGCGGCGTTGTCAAGTTATTGCTGCAATAAAGAAAATCTACGGAAAAACAGAACACCATAAATGCCATCATAAAAACATTATGCATAGAATCATTCACCCACATCGAAATAGAGGAGTTGTTTCATTTGGAGCCAACGCCCAATATTTTCAAGACGAATGTTTTGAAAATATGTCTGAATCGGTTGAGAAGTTTATGTGTCTTCGAAGGAACAATTCGATGGTTTCGAGGGTTTTCTTCATGTTGTGAGCTTCCGTCTGAGTGCTAAAGAGTGGGAATTAATATAGTTCAGTGGTGGGAATTCTATGAGAATGTGTTTGATTGTTCGATGCCCAATTCCTCTGCGCACGCATCACACATTGTTTCATTGTTACCATCAAACAGATATTCGCGAATGACCGAGACCCGTGGTGATTAATTGATGTTTTCGATTTCGAGGTAAGACTAGCGACGTTTTCATGGGATGTTTCACTTCACGAAGTTTAAAAGTTGATGCCTGCAATGCGATTTGTATGGTGGCTCTAATGACGGACTTCGGATCGGACTTCAGTATTTCAGTCACAATTCCTGCGTTGTTATTGGTTATAGCTTCCTTTATGTGCCAATTAAGTTCTTGCTATTTCTATGTGCGATGAAATCCATATGAAGTTGATGGTTTTTTTCTTTTTTCTACTTTGTGTAGTTCATGTTTCAGGTCAGTTTGTTGGATGAATTTGCTCGAGTGTTTGCAATGAGCTCAGGGAGTCTGGTAGAACCAAGAAGTTCTGATCGTTAGATGTATTCGCAAATCTAGTGGCATCATATAGGGCAGCTCACACACTAAATTTATACTTCGAATCACTCTTGTAGGAGAAGTGAGAGCAAAATGAACATATTTCAGTGAACTGTTGTCAAGTGTCAGAGTTTCGATTGACCATTGCTTAGCAACTGAACCGAGTTCACTTCAACTGGACGAGAACCTGGTGTTTACAACTGGACCTCTGTTATATGATTACGTTGATTATATGTTTGGGTTCATTATTGGAACTGAATGAAATTTGTTTTCGAGACAATACCTTTTATTTTACAGAGAAAAACTACTAATTGTCACCCTAATATAAACACAATCTCACATATATACAGAAGAGAGACTCAATGAAAAAATGTAACAGGACCTCAATCTTATAATTCGAGTGTAGTTCATGTGAAATGTAGGGGGGCATACGGGGTGAAAGGGAGACCACGAAAGCGTGGAGTGTACATGCAATATTCGAAAATAAGGAACCTGCAGCTCGAAATTAAAAAAATGCATGTTCGCTCCACGCTTTCGTAAGAGAGAATTGTCAGAGAGAAGATAAAAGTGGGAGATGTAGATTTCCAACAGATATTTGCGTTGTTTAAAAATAATTTCGTATGTTCATCTTTCGTAGGAGACAATTGTCATAGAGAAGATGAAAGTGGGAGAAAGTAGAATTCGAATGGATATTTGCCCTATTGAAAATTATTTCGTATGTTCATCTTCATCAGCTGGGCCTCTCAAGCTACCTTCATTTTATATGATGCTCACCAATTGTTCTTTCGAAATTTGAATTCTTTAGAATCATATATCACTGAGCAATTTTGAGAAAGTGGGGTACTTTCCTTTATTAAAAACTATCTGTTACTTGGTATGCGTTGCAATGGCACCAGAAGAAGAAGCAGTGTTCACACTGGTTCTTGCTGCTCATTTTTTTTTAAGAACGGACTGCAATACTTCGTGAATGAATCCCACGTCATGTTGCTTCCCGCTACTTATTTGGCTTCAGTCGTCGACACCTGAATGGTTTTCCTTTCTCATCTTGCTCTCGATTGCTCATTTGTTTGAGGCGAACGGGCTTCAATTCCCATTCCATGTTGCTTCCCATTTCTCTTTTTATCCAGGAACGGAGTCCTGTACGATTTTCCATTTCCGTCTCTCTTCTGGTTGAAAATCTGTTGCCAACGATCAGGCTTTATTAGGCTGTACCTGAATGATTTCCGTTTCCTTAATGCTTTCCGTTGCTCATTTGTTTCAGAAAAATATGCCAATCCTGCATAAGGGGCCGTTCATAAAATACGTTCGCATACAAGGGGGGGGGGGAGGGGTCTGGCTGAGTGTGACAAGATGTGACAAGGGGGGACGGGGGGTATACGGCAACGTGACGTTCGTAGTTTATTATTTTTTGACATGAGTGCTAGAAGCCAGCGTGACCACTTTTGGTAGAAATCTACTTCTTTAGTAGATTTCTGACGAAAATTGAAAAATTTTGGTATGAAAGATATCTTCAGTAGATTTTGGTAGAAATCTACATGTGCGACATCTTCTAACGAATTCCTGAACTCGTCAGATTTTTTAATCAAATCTATAGTGACTCCATCTTTGCGAATGAATTTTCAATTGAGAATGCACTGTATTTCACTTTACAAATGAAACAGAATAAAGCGATTTTTTACTGTTTCGTTGTATTAATGAGCATTGAATCTTCTGATTATGTAAAATATGTATATTATTTGTGGCCATCCATATTGAAATTGTTTATAAATATCTTGAAACCAAAGGCCAACCAATAATATTATTTATATGTTCGTTATGAAAGATATTTATTAATTTATTTAAATTTTATTATAATAACTAAATAGATATCTTTAATTTTCAGAATTTGTGTATTATCATTTAGAATTCATCATACATACTCAGCAGGGGAGGGGTCTTAGGCTTTGTGACGGAATATTTCTAGGGGGGGTCACAAAAAGTGTGACACAGCGTGACAATGGGGGGGAGGGGGTCAAAAAAGCTGATTTTAGTGTGACGTATTTTATGAACGGCCCCTAAGCGCGCAAAAAAGTATGCATTTTCCCGCTGAACCTAATTAACAGTGTCGTGTAGAAAATTTCATACTTACTCTAGTTTTTCATTTATAGATGGGTTGAAGTATTTACTACCTGTAAAACGAGAACCAACTTCATATGTAGGAGGGAGACTGGAGGTCACTTGGGAAACATTTTGAAACCTAGTATTTTTGTGATTCTACCAACAACTTTAAATATTTGATTATAGGAAAAAAAAATTCCTGTAGAGAACCATAAAATATCTATCTGCCTTCGTTCTTCAGTTATGATTTGAAGACATGATAAACAGACCCCGGTAACGTTATTTCATGTTTCCTAGTTCATGCGAAAATCATATGTCACCTATAGAAAGTCGATCTGATTTCTGAACCCTCGACTTAAATCCTTTCGATATCAGTTAAGAAATGAGCTCAAGAGTCATCTCTTCCTGTAGAACTGAATAATACAAAGCTTTGAAATTTCCCATAAATAACGTCAAAACACACAGAATTTGCGGCAAAACTTAAAAAAGCAGTAAGTACGAATAACCAAATTCGACGTGGAGTTGAAAACAATCTAATATTTCAAGGTAAAAACGCCCTCTGGTTCAACCAACCCCTATAACCTATAAGCTCCGGTCTCCTGTACAAATTGGGGACCAGTTCCATTCTATATTAAGAAATGAATATATCACTCAGTTCAATGAAAACATCCCCTTGAAAGGACTATATTTTTTCTATAAATAGCACAACTTTCTTTGATCGCGCGGGTTGATATTTCCATGCGCCATTTCCACTAATTACTCTTTCAGATCACTTCCCAGCTATATTAGAATAGATTTGGGCCTAATTCATCTGGCCTAGTGAATCAGCAGATGATTCGCGTCGAATTGTAGGTCATTTTATGCGTTATCTAGATCCATTTCATAAATTAAGTTCAGGTATGGCACAAGGCGACCTCATATTCTGATAATCTGACATGACGAACAGCTTGTATGCAACACTTCTGCGTCTACCAGAGGAAAGATGTCTCTTTGATAAATTGCCCGTCCATAAAAGGAAGTAAGATTAATCGAGTTGCCCGTAAAGTATGTAATTAATAAGATATTTAATAGAAGTGTAGACGTTTTTGCCGATATTGAAAACGAAAAGACTGTAATTCAGTAGCGGCGTCAGCGTTCATGACAGCTTATTATTAGTGTCAGGAATTATATATTCATTTTGAAAAGCGTGATGATTAATTGAGGGGTTTGATATTGGAGAAGAAATCGAAATTGAAATATTCATCGAAAAAGAAGAATATTTAACAAAATTTTTTCAAACATTCAGGAATTTCTCAACATCAGGGTTTGTTGATGCCACTCTTTTGAAAATGAAGATGTTGACGAAAAACATTGATCGGTGTTAAGATGTTTTATCTTGGCGCAATAAAGTTTCTCAGGATGAATCCTATAATCACTAGATTTTTTTTTTGAAACTATTGGTTTTATACAATTGGAAACCTCTTTTATGACGATATATTACATTTCAATTTGCCGTAATTTCTAAATGACAAAAGTGAATTATTGTCAAACACATATACTTTTCATTCAAAAATGAAATATCAAATTGTGATATTACAAATGCACCCATTTGGCTTCCACCCTCGTGACTATGAGTTTCGTAAAAAAATCCTAGTGATGACCTAATTTGTCAAATATTATACAACTTATTCAACTTTGACAACAGAAACCCAATTGACTTGCCTCCGGTATGGGGTATCAGGTACTGTCATGTTCTCGAATGAGTACAATTGAAGTAGCTGAAAAGACTTTTACTCATGCCACAGAATACACCAGGATTATGTGGTTAGACTGGAAACTGGACGGGTTCAATTGAGCTTCAATATATTCAAATCAATTATAACTCAATTGGCTTATAAAAATACTTGAAATGAATGACACACGATACCCTAACCTAAGATATGCTTTATTCGTCAAAAAAATCTGAATTCATCTGCAGTAAAATATAACTGGTCCACCCACATTCAGATTCAGTTTGAATCTTTGGGTTATTCAGGGTTGTGAGAGAATTCGAATCTAGTGGAACTCGAGAAGAATAAAAATAAAATATTGGAAACTCACTATCAAAAACTACACTTGAAAGATATCAGGCTTGGGCAAGAGCCTTCTTTCTTAACTTTCTATTCCTTCTTAACGCCACAACAACAACCATAGAATTACTTGTAATTCAATCTTCCACTATAAATTACAAGAACTATTGCCCAGCTTCGAGTTGGTAGCAAATATTGAGTCAATTCTTACTATGGCGGTTGTTCAAATGCAATCAATCCAACTGAAGTATGTACTGTTTGTGATAGTCTTCAACTGGAAAAAATGATCCATATTATTTTCGAATGACCCATTTATTCCACTATGAAGCCTTCTGATTTAGCTTGTCTCTGATCTGAATTCTTTAATTTCTGCACTCAACAACATTACACCTAACTTGTCGAAAATATTTCGAGTTTTTTATATATATAGCGTGCTCATACTGAGGGAATTCATAATCAATGAATAACTACTCTGGTATATAATTGTTTGTCTTTGAAAATTCATTTCTATGACATTTTTCTGATGGGTACTCTGATATTGTGCTTGTTTTTTTTCACTGTGTTGAAATGAAATAACTGAAAGATTTTTTTTAATTCACTTATCTGTAACATTGTCAAACCCTTTGCCATGCCGTGTATGGTTTGAAAGCAATAAAAGTTGATTGATTGATTCTCACCATTTTGAAATAAATCGCATCACTCTGTCGAATGTTATAATGAAATCAAACCGCTTTTTGATATGGAAAATAGTGGAGTATCACTGAAAAACGAACTGACCAAATTTTTGATTAATGGCTGCCTCTACACAATATACGAATTCTTCGATTATAATGTGAAGGATATTTTACTACTGGCTTAGAAGTTCTCAATGTATAGAGGTCTCTTGATATATCATGATTTTTTGAAATGACACATGTTTTTTTTTTATTTTATTATATATTGCGCATTGTGATGTCTGGCCTAGTGGAATATGTATGCATGCGAGTTTTGAACTGTGAGTTCCCAACATGTATGTGTGAAAATCTTGAGAGATGAATAAACTTTCTCACAGAAGGGGTAATTGCACGGGTAGCTTGGGTAGCAACTGCCCTTAAAATGACCTCAGGGATCCATAGAACCTTCGTACAAATTGGCGTTCCTTTATCATTGATCACAAGGTTGAAGCTATATTTGGTCGTTAACATCCCCACTATTATTGTTATCACCAGACGTGTTCGCCAAACACGCTAGTTCCAGGTTTGAAAACTATTGACAATTCTACTCTTTATCAATTTGTTTATAATAAATATATCATATCACCTGTGAGACATTTCAAGGCGTTGTATGAGGGATTTGAAGGTGTTCGGCTATCAATAATAATTTTATAGTTCCCAATCATAGATTGACATCTTCCACTATGCATTTAAAAAAAGTGTCAATAACTTCAAGCATAATGGGAAGAATATTCTAAAAAAATGCCTTATATTCATTGGATGAATATGTACAGACTGATCTGAAAACTTTGTGTTAATGAATATTCCTTTTTGTACTAGTTTATTGCCTGTTTCTATATTATTTTATGCTTTTCTTTTACAAGCACTACTAGATTTTCACATGTACATTTGATTTAATTATTTTAATGACTTGATTTCAAAAAAGCAATTTTTTTTGTTTTTGACGATTCCTATGCTTGTAAAAGTCTGCTGCAATGAAGTTTTCTGTTATATTGTATTGTATTCAATGTATTTATTGCATTGCATTGTATTGAGTTATATTGTAATGTATTCTATTGTATTGTATCATATAACTACTTGATGAATATTTTGCTGCCGTTGAAATACATGAATGAAATTTGATTTTCGAATAGACGTTAATTTGCGATTTCAATCGTGAATTGATGTGATAGGACTAGTGGGCCTCCTTAAGAGCATCAAATGATTCAAATTCTGAGTCAGAACTCAGTTTGCCCCTTGTATATAAACTCAATAAATCACAAACTTTTACGAACTTCATCAACGCACTAATTTCCGATATTCTACATCCCATTTCCGCCTGAACGTCATCAACAGAATTATGGCTCACGCTGAATGGCTCACATATTTAGAAGATTGATTAGTATGGTCGCCGTTACCTCGGCAATTTTACGAGAAAGTTATTGCAGAGAACAAAGGGCGATTAATTTCATTAAATTTCTATTTATATCTTACTGTGCAATCTATGGACTTTATGGGTTTTCCACATGAACTATTTCGTTCTCAATGACATAGGGGGCGAAAAGAGACGCAGGAGCGCCCAAGAAATGTTTAGTGAGTTTATCCTTTTTTTCTTTTCATTATTGTTTCCATGTTGGGCTAATTATTTTATAAAATGTGTTCTGTACAACTAACAATGAAAACTTGTGTGAAAATGCAAAATTCATTATATGTATGAATCTTTGGCAGTTCATTCCAAAGGTGGTGAGATGTATGAATCTGAGTTTTTGTTACTCTAGGATTGATGATTTTTTTAAGAGATCAAAGGGGATGTTGCGTGAATTGGTGACTATAATTTCTACGACTTCGTCGATAATGCAAAGCATCATGATCCACCTATCCAAGAGTCTGAAATTTCAATTTGAAATATTGGGGTGAAGTTTTAGGAAAAAAATTTAAAATTGCATTTCCAAAAAAAGGTATAGTAGGTAGTTTGTAGTTCACGAAAAAGCAACTCAAATGGAAAGGTATATAATTTTCGGGAAAGGTGTTTGGGATGCAAAAGCGAAATGTTTTTAAAGATTATAACTTTCCTATTGATCCATATTTTTACGCCTCTTTTTTTCTGCAACAATTTAACGATCTCGGTGGTGTGATACAAAATAAACTTTTTTCCGGGCACTTTGTCTCATGGGAGAAATAATTTGGCACTGATCCACGCATCACTCTCTCATCATTTCCAAGAAATACTTCAACCCCTAAAGTGACAAAAGCCTTGTTCCACGGATAGAATAGATTTTGCATTTGGAAACTGTCCTATTTTATTCTTCTAGATTCATAACAGAATCATACGAATTACAATTCTATAAAAATGATTCAAAATATTTTGTGATCGAAATTCCAATATGGTTGTCTAAATATAGCAGAAAGAGAGTCTTTGCTGACTAGTCAGGATACAAGGGGAGATATATTGGGTGAGACAGCAAGCAAAAAGTGAACTCTTTTAACACTGTATTTCCAATATTTCGACAGTGACTCAATGTTCATCAAGCAGCAGCCCAATAGTTGTTTTCATATCTGTTATACTTCATAAGTGTCACTTTCTCTTTTTTTTTTGTCAATTGTCAATAAAATTTCAATCTGTAACCTCCTTTACCACGCTGCGCAAGTGGTGAAAAATTGTTTTTAAAATTATTTTCAAATATTGAATATCAATTTTAACCTGTTTTATGACGTTTTTATATTTGTTCATTCATTTATCACATGTGTTCATCATGCTCTATTATTTTATAATGTTTACCACCAACTTTCGTATTGCAATCAACCTCGCTAACACAGTAATAATAATAATAATTTTTTTTTTCATTTAACAATTGGAAATTGTATTGGATTCGTCAATATAGGTGAGTAAAACAGAATAAAATCAAACACACAAAAACTTAAGACTAAACAGTTACATCTAAAAACAAAGAAAGTAGTGGGCAAATAAGTTAAGTTTGTAAATATTCCTCAATAGAATAAAAACATTTTGTCACTAAAGTCTTTCAAATTTTTTTTAAAACAAGAGAGTGTTACACACTTCTTTATTTCGTCGGGTAATGAGTTGTAAATCCGGGGAGCCATTGCTCTAGTAGAATTGGAATGTATTTTTGTACAACTGAAGGGAATATAAAAGTGATCTTTTTGACGTGTTTTATATTTATATCTCGAGTTGTTCGGTGTGAAGTTACTTTGATTTTGTTTTACGTATATGCAGAATTCAAAAATTGAAAGTGAAGGTAGCGTAAGGATTTTTAGATTTTTGAAGTGATCTCTACAGGATGAGCGCTTCAAAACTCCAACTATAGTACGGATAATGCGTTTTTGCGCAATGAAAACATCTGATGATGAGGTGGATAGGCCCCAGAAGCGCACCCCATATCTCAGTCTGGAGTCTATTTGAGCGTAATATAATTTCAGGAGTTGATCCTCGTTGAGAACGAGTTTGAGATTTCTGAACTGACATGAGTAGGAATTTAATTTGGGTTGTAGTGTTCAACAGTGATTATTCCATGTGAGACACTCATCCACTTCAAGGCCTAAAAACCTGACTTGTTGAACAATTTCTACATTGACGCAAGTATCTGTTGATATTATTACATCGGAACAGTTTTTCTGGCGATTATGGAATCTAAAAGATTCCGTCTTTTCCATGTTCAGGTGAGGCAGGTTTGCACTGAACCACTCCTTTACATTCGATAAAGTTTCATTGCATTTATCTGACAGAAGCTTGTCTGATTTATCTGAAATGATCAGTGACGTATCATCTGCGTACATAGTGAAAGAAGACTGAACTGGTAAGTGATCCAACCATTACCATATTATTACCACATTATATTGTACCATTTAGGTAAAATATAATAAGAATAGGTCCCAAAACCGAGCCTTGAGGGACACCAGTTGTGACTGCTCGTTTTGAAGACGTAGTATTGTCGATAGAAACGTACTGACTTCTTGAATCGAGGAAGTTGTTCAGCCAATGATGGGGAATGCCCCTTATTCCATATCTCTGGAGTCTATCTAGAAGAATACTATGATCTACACAGTCGAATGCCCTGCTGAGATCACAAAAAATCCCAACAGGGCACTCACCCGCATCTATAAGATTCACCAAATTCTCATAGTATGAGTCAACTGCTGTTATCGTTGATTTTTTATTTGGGAATCCGTGCTGGTTATTAGAGAAAATTTTAAACCGATTGCAGTATGCTAATAGCCTATTAAGGAAGGCATACTCGATAATTTTCGAAAAGTTGAAAGGAACTGTGATTGGTCGATAGTTTTTTACAAGCTGTGGATCACCATTTTTATTAATTGGCACTAATTTTCCAGTTTTGAGAAGATCTGGAAATATTCCGCTCGAGAGAGATGAATTGACTATATGTGCGAGAGGAGAAATAAGAAATGGCAGGGATTTTTTCAAAACAAACATAGGGACCTCGTCTTACCCGTATGAAGATTTATTTTTCAGTTTGAATTTTCCAGTTTTGGGAAGATCTGGAAATATTACGGTCGAGAGAGATGAATTGACAATATGTGCGAGAGGAGAAATAAGAAATGGCAGGGATTTTTTCAAAACAAACATAGGGACCTCGTCTTACCCGTATGAAGATTTATTTTTCAGTTTGAATTGTAATAAGTTGAGTAATTCTAATTCAGAATACGAATCGAGAAAAAACGAATTCATACTTGTTTTAGAAAAATGTAAGTATTCACTGAAGTCCAAGTTGCTGATTGATATTTTACGAATAGTGTCATAAGGCATGGATTGAAAATACGTATTGAATAGTTCCACAACCTCTTTCTGATCTTCTACAGGGATATATTCTCAATCAATTAGAGTGATTTTAGTTTGTTTTGATTTATTTTTGTTATTCAAGGAGTTCACGATTTGTCACGCTGTTTTTGTGTCATTTACTGAATCATTAAGTTTATTTTGATAGAATTGTTTTTTTGTTGTGGTAAGTGGTTTTGCTATAACTTTTCTCTATTTTTTTTTAACTGAGTTCGTAATTCTTGTAGCTTTCCTGAAGATGACAGTAGTCACTGTCGAAATATTGGAAATACAGTTCCAAAAGAGTACACTTTTCGCTTGCTGCTTCACCTAATATCTCCCCATCTCTCCTCTTGTAACTAGTTCTCAATAGCACGGTACTTGATCCATTATGGAAACACGACCATAAGTAAACCGTTTTTAGCTTACTTCTGATTTATATGTCTATAAATTTTATGGTTAATCACATAGCAATAAGAATTCAATTTGTTATTGCTTCCTTAATATGCCATCATATGATTCAATATATTTAGCCTGAGAAGGAGATGAATATGAAGTTATGATGAGTATTTGAATCTTCTCTATCATAAATATGATGGTAAATATTCAATCAACATAACCGACTCATAATCGATAAGATAGAAATCTTTGGTGTGAAAGTGGTAACTTTGAAGAAACATCATATTACTCTAACAGCAAGTTGAAATTTCTCTCTCACAACTCACAATGACACCAAGCGAGCAGCTGACCCCAATAAATTGAAGAAGAGTGAAATAATCGATCTCATAGTCTTAAACATTTCACCAGATAGTTTTTCTGAGAATATTATTTCAAAGAATCTTCTGATTGATCTTTCAAATGGAACTGATGGAAGTGAAAAATCTGTTCTTGGTAATAACTTGTTCATAAATTGTTCGAAAATGGAGTTCCAGATCACCGCGTGAAAACTCCAAGTCGATCGCAGGGTGAATCTAGTAGAAAAACTTCCCGGCCAGATTGCAGACTTGAAGATCAAAAAGAAATTATAACATAATCCTACTGAAAAAGCATATAATCGATTCCAATAACATTGTCAATAATAAGATCCTCAACACACCCACTGAACTGGGCAAAAAAATGCGAAAAACAAGAAGAAGAACAAGGTGCTACTGTTTCGTCCGATCCAAGTTCGTCCTCTGACTCCGGAAGACTTCGAAGAAAGTTAAGGCCAATGATCGAGTTCCCCAGTCATCGGTCAATAGATCAGATAAAAATAACAATTTTCTAACTACTGGATCCAATAAGAAGCAGAATACGATAATACAAGGCGCACCATAGGAAAAAGAGTTGTACTGAGTTTATGTTGGAACAGTCAAGGGAATGGTGGAAGATGAAGTGATAGTCTTTTCTTGGGGAATCATTTCTGAATCAAACCGTCACGTGTTACACGTTACAATTCCTAAACCTTGTGAGCAGTTGCTGTTGCAGAGTAATATATGTACAGAAAATGTTGTGGCAAGGGATTTCTTTTTTTTTCGTGAGAACTTCCCCCACTTCTCAAAAACCATATCATAAATTGTCGGTAATCTTCCATCTGAACTTTCGTTGTTTAAGAAACAAAAAGGTGTCCTTATCTTGATTGGTATATCCTGATATAGTTTGTCTGACCTGACTGAAACATGATGCAGAGAAAACGAAATATTCATGTCAATCACTATACTCTTGCTGATTTTTTCTATCGAAACGATAGAGATGGTGGAGGGATAGCTACATTAGAGGAATACTCACGAACATACAATCCTACGCAGTGCTGTCGCCAAATCTCAAAATACATTTGAAAATGCAGCAGATGAGGTGAGCTCTAAATTCCACGTTAACTGTTTCGAATACAAAACTATCAGCTTATTTCCATAAAAAAGAACATTTCAGTTCATCAAAGGTGAAATATTCTGATTCAACAGATTCGATTGCACTAGTTTACGAGAACAAAAAGTAGGGCATTGCTGATGAATCAGAAGTCAGCCGAAACTACTTTTTTGGGACCAACAAAAACTAGGAAATGAGAGCGGGGAGTCGGTGGCCGGTATGCCAAGTGACTACAACGGTCACGTCGCGAGCTGTTTTTGAAAGACCCGCACATCTCACTCCTGCCGAAAATGCATCCAAAATCAAAGTGAGAATCCTTTCTTGTACATGTACCGTCTCTGTTGTTGAATAAATCTTGTTTTTGTCTTGTTTGCTTATTATATATTTTTATATTTTTTTTCAATAAATTTTTTTTTATATTTTTTTATATATTTTTTTATTATATATATTTTTTATTTTTTTTTGCTTCTACCATTTGGTCTATGATGTTATTGGAATATTCTTACTTCTTTGTGTCCGTTGATAATAGCAACTTAAGAATTTTTATAACCACCAGGTTAAGTGGAAGAGCGCCACTCTTGAAATTAGGCAACTAATTTCAGGAGAGCGAACTTTGCCTTTTGCTCTGCAGGCAGTGGGTTCAAGCATAAATATTTTTTTTTGTCTCAGCATCTCTACTGTATGATATTTTTTATTTTTTTCTATTATCGTTTATACACACTAGTACTTACCTTGTTTGTATGCTAATGTATTTTTCGCCTGCATCAATAAAATCGATATTATTATTATTATTGTATCTGTCGTCTAAACAAATCTAGTCGGGTCCGTACTCCCCACTGCTCCGACCCAGTGGGCGAACGCGCTAGTAAAATTAACCAATGACCACTCCCCGCACCGCGGGGTAAGTGGTCACTGGCTCCGAGAATCGTGAGTCCTGAGCAGACGCAACGAACCGAGAATAACGGCCTTCTGCATGCGGCCGGCGAAGACCTCTGCCGCATTACGGCATGCCGGTATGATCTTGAGCTCCGAGAGTAGCGTTGGTCTGAACCACCGAGAACACCTATAATCAGAACCACCAACTTGATTATTATTATTATCATTATTATTATTATTATTATTTTTGTACTCGACTGTTTCATTATCAAATGAGCAAAATTTATTGCCTCTTGAAATATTGCCAAGTGAGTAAGAGCGGATTTATGCAGCACAAATTCACACTAAACTCCAACTTGAACTAAACTTCAACTAAGGAAAGATTAAACCTAGTATTGTGGGGCTTTTATGCAGACAAATTGAAACAAAATACATTAACCTAACCTATCTTTTTGTTTCTTAAATTTTCGTTTCTCATTAGCTCTATCAACATCCCATTTTCGATTGGCCTCATTTTTTATTCCATGTCCCTCAAATCGAGTTGTTTTTTAGATTATTTCGATTTGGTTTGGAGTACAATATTGAAATATGTCATTATTCTTCATATCATTCTGCCGTTCAGCCCGCGAAATTCAAAATATGCTCCAAAAATTGCGCAGTAGTGTCAATAAGTAACATTTACACAAGAAAGATAAAAGTTGGCCAACTACTACTTTCAGTTAAGGTTTAATTTTCGTGCATAAAATGAACAATTCCAAATAGGAGGTTCATCATCTTGGTTGAAGTTGGAGTGTAATTGTTAGTTGTAGGTAGTTAAGTGTAAATTTGTGCTGCATAAATCCGCTCTAGAATGGCTATGCGACATCACCATCTTCCAAAAGTCTATTCTTCATACAAAGGATGGAACTACATATAGATCCTTTTTCTGAAAACAATGTTCAAACCTTTTTCTTCGCATGTGGTGATTTCAATTTCAACTCCCAGAAGGATTCCACTGACAGTAATACAAGATTTTCACAAAATGCACTTACATCTTTTGCACTGAATCAATGTATTTTCGATCACACAAGAACCCAAGGCAATAGCATGTTGCGGTGGATAATGTTTTCTCCTCTACATCCAATATTTCCAAATCCATTGTCACACGTAGATTTCTAGGATCTGTAGCCCAATTCATAGTTATTCCAATTATAGCTCGCACCGAAAAAAAAAACTTTAAACATCCTTCTGTGAAAAAAACATTTACTGTTTGTATGCTCTATTGGCTTGTGAGAGTTGGCTGCTTTTATACTCCAGTAAAGGTAATTTTGGTGAAAAGTTATTTACTCACAAAAAATTTGGGAAGGGTAAATTGAAAATTTGATTGAACCCTTCTTATACCTCATTAATTTCTCCTTCGATGATGGTTTGTTTCCATCTCGAATCTTATCAAGAGTCCTCTCTTTTAGCAATATGAAATAATTCCTTAATGTAAATATTGCCTTCAAATCGGAATATCATCTTGAATCTACCCAATGAAGTCTTCTCCAATTTTGAGGAAGGTGGAAAAACGTTTAGTGTTTATCTCGAGCCTTCGATACTGACGATAACGAACTTCTTTTGAGCAAACTATTTCATTTAGGAATTCATGGCCCTTGGTTGGACTTGCTAAAATCTTATTTGAAGGGCAGAAAGCAAACTGTGGGGTGAAAATACTGACTGGAATTACTATTTGAAAGTCATTATTTTGTGGTGGTTACTGTTAAAGTTCTCGGAGTTTTTTGGATTTCCAACCTACCACAAACTGTAAAAATAAGTATTAATATTGGAATCTATTTATACAAGTATAGAAGGATAGACTTGTATCCACCCCGACAAGTTGCTGGGTAAATTAAAACCAGTTGTCATTGTTGGGTGTGTTTGGATTATCAATTTCTGTCAATATTTTCTGTATACGTTTTTCTGGAATCATTTTCTTTCAATGCTAATTTTTTATTTTTGTTAGTAGAGTTGTCAATGATGTATCTGTAGTAATTTTTCTTCCCCAATTCGATCTGTTTATTCATTTCTTTTTTAAAAGTACTTATTTTTATTCAAGTAATCACATGAATCTCTACGAAGCCAGTCTAAGTTACGTAACTGTTGTCTTTTTGCATTCAGTTCATCTGAGAAATTCATTTTCGACGTTTACTTTAGTTTTTATTTTTTTCATTTCCTTTTCGAACGCTATATTGAAACACCAAAGAAATTCGGTAAGAAAATTTTCGAAAACATCATTAACGTCTTCACTACTGTTAATGTCAATATTCATTTTGAAAAGGTGAAAATTGAATTCATTCATAGAGTTCTATAATGATCAGAGAGTCCTGAATGTTGATATTCAATGCTCTGTGCACTTCACACTCCCCTCCGCCGGTGACGTCATTCAGACATGCAGGTCCGACGAAGCAATTCTTCAGGGAAGGTCAGAAGTCTACCCTTCTACACTGGTGTATATTTCAATATATTCTCAATTTTTTCAGATTTTACTTGGTTAACAACCCAAACAACTACGAATAAAAAATTGTGTACTTTCTGTATAAATAATCCAAAACAATTATTTATATTGAAAAATATATATGAATGCTTATGCTGTGTTAAAAATATATGTGACAAAGAAATAACAACCTGTCGAAAAATATTATATGATTATGTCACGAGAAAATGGGATGCCATTATATAGAATGGGGCTCATGCAGTCGAGCATCAAATATACCTCATAAAACCTCAAAACATTACCTAACCGACTGAGAAATTCTCCACTAACTCGTTTGAATATGAGATGAAGCGTTTTATTCAACTGAAGAGCTCCAGAATTACTTCGTTAGAGTAACTATTTTTCATAACATGTTATGTATACGGGGTGACAATAAAATGATTACACAGGGCATCATTTAATAGTTTGGCGAATCATTTGATATTTAGAATTGGAGTGTAAATCATTTGGGGCGATATTTTAATAATTTTTTTATGAACAATTGCACATCACGGCAGGTTTGACCGGGAGTCGATCCAAATAGAAAATTTCTGATTCTGCTTTCAACAATATAACACTGGTGGTCATTTCTATACAGAATGGCGGCATAAGATCATTTTTTCCAAATTCAATTTTCGACCAATTCACCCATATGGTAGTTTTTTCCTGAAATTCAATTTTTTTCGATTTCCTGGAAAGTCTCAATATTAAGAATATGTTGTTCAACAGTAGCTCAATTGTTTTGCTATACTTTAATAATTGAAAAAGAGTTAGACGGATGGGAAACCAAACCTAGGAAAGTACTAAATTCCTATAAAATTATCTCGAGAAGCACAAAGGCCACATAACACGTAGCAGGAGCTATCAGAGTTGTTATTATAGTATTGGTTTATATGGGTACAAGTACGAATTAGAGAAGTTTATGTTTGTAAATTATTCATCATATCTACAGGAAGCACGACCAAAGCTATTTCAAATCAACTCAGCTTTATCTTATCTACCGAGGGTTATTTTATTTTGTCACTGTAAATGCTGAACAGTCTATTTCCTTGCATCGTAAGTAGATATGTATATATTTCGACAGCTTTCACACATCATTCCATTATTCAACGAAAAATACTACAGTTTTTCGTACGATTCTCATTAACAACAGGTTTGAAGAACATCAAACAGAAAATAATTTCAATGAGTTTTGAAATCGACTTTCAAGGTTAACCACTGAAATGGCAATCTAGGCTGCACATAAATACCCATATTTCAGATTTGGGGGTTTGTGAGTTCATGTTTTGATTTCCTTTAATATTTTAATATTATTCATTATTCTTTATTCTGAATCTTCAAATATTTTTGAAGGCAACATTGCAAATGTGTACACTGAATTATAGTAACATTTAGAGAGAAATAATCATTTGGTGCAAAAGAGGAATTGAAAACAGCTAAATGAAGCTTCAAAAGCTAAAACACTCTACGCAAAATTTTTGAGACCAGAGTCTTGATTATAATAATTGGTTCAATATGATACAGGAAACACAATTTTGACGATAGAAAAAAAAAGTGCCACACTGAGGTTATATCACCATAAAATAACACGTATGCAAGCGCAAAATCAAAAAAGGTGCATATTTAGATTTTCAAGATTCATCATCATCATATTTTATTTTTGTGTACAAATATTTTTCATCTTATTTCTACCAATTACCTCTATCAAACATGGTGATCGATACTGAATCATGAAAAAGCTCCGAAAAATAAGTAAGGTCTTGACTCTCATTGACATCTAGCACCACCAAAACATAGAGCCAGAGCTGCAATTGTACAGTACGGTTGTTTGGTTCAGTGTCTATCGATGAAAACCAATGATTATTTGATTTTATCGACCGAAGAGAAATGTTACCTAATATGGGTTTGAAATGGGTTATTCCGTTAACCAGCAGATGTTCCCTAACAAACGTCAACACTCAAAAATTCAAACTTGTTCGAGCAATGGATCAACGAGGCCTTACCTTTCAAAGTGTGAACCCGAGCACGGTGTTCCATGGTGGAGAATTGAACCCCGATCTTCTACATGATCTCTTGATTGACTAGCACATTGAATGCCCCAGGAGAACGAAAAGTGGTGAATGGAAAAACCTATTTTGCAATCCAACCAATTTGGAATATATTTTTTCAATTATCAAATGCATTCAAAAGTGATCTCTGTATTGATATCGAAGTAAGTTCAAAACAATCCGTTAATGATCTCATTTACAATGTAGATTGTATGAATGGTAGTCTGTCTATTTTCTGAAATGAATCGAAATGTTATAACATATGTAGTATTTTTTCATTCAAAATGTTCTATCCAGATATCTCACTTCTTTCTTCCTACTTCATCTAATGTGTTCTGTTCACACCATCAGAAAAATCGATCGGGATGGAACAATTGTCAAGTTGATAGGTTAACTTCTTCAGATGATATTTACAGCTTTTTATAGAAATGAAAACATTGAAGTTTTTTTTGTTATTTCAGTATCGGAATGAATACGCCTATGTTGTTTTAAAGAATACTTTTTCAAAACTGTAATCTCATACCCAAAGTTGAAGAAAGATAACCGAACCAAACTTGATGAGATTGAAACAAAGTTAAAAGGTGACATGATTTGATAAAACTACAATCTCTCGATTTATTATATACATTCAACCTAGTTGGCTCAGCTTATATATACGCAGTCGATATGATAAAGGGTGTGTGAATATTTCACCTGGGACAACACACTTATTGAACCTCCTCTAAAATCAACTCACCTATTATAGCCCAATGCTCCCAAAAAGGTCAGAGATCAGCAGAACACGTGGTCCTCGATGACACAATCCGTGCCAACATAAAAAAACAAACGAAAGCGAAATAAAAAGCAACTGTTTCACGCTCGCGAACAGCTGATGTTCCGTGTATTATGTGCGAACGATGTTTTGTTTTCCTTGCAGGTCTATACGGTAGCAGCGTACGTTTGCGTAGCAGGACCCATTATTCCACGGCAGGAATTTGTATTTGCTAGCTGAAGACGTGTTTGAGTCCATTTTATGACTACGAGAGCGAAACAACTGGGTAACGGTGTGGAGAGAGCGGTTTGCAATGTCGAAAAAAGGAACGATTTAATATAAACCTTTTCATTGGAATGGATCAGAGAGGTCATTTTAGTATAGAACTATAGGATATCTAAAGACGTACCACTCAGCTACTCTACATAATTATTGAACAATAATGAGAATGTTTCAAACAAGTTTTCATTGGAAAATCATTCAGCGTAATTTCCCTCCCAATACTATGAGTAAGATACTGAAAAATTATGGTGTGAGATTCATACCTGTAAAAGTTTGGGGGAAAACTGAGGAAAAATTGATTCATCCAAAGAAAATCAATCCATATTATACGAGATTTGTCACATACGTTCTCGAGCTCTAATGCGCAAGTTGGAGATATAAAATGTTTTTGTATGTCTGACCGTTGTTAGAGTCATTATACTTTGTAAGCTGCAAAAAATTGAGATTTTGAATATGAAATATCAAAGTCAAAAAATTCGAATAAAGAAATATAGTATGTAGTGATATGAACAAATGTTGAAACCAAGTTTGAAGTTGAGTGTACTGATGACGTTTCCATCGTTGGTATCCATAATCGTCTTCAACGGAAGACGGTTGATGAAGTTCAGCACTGATCTGTAAGTATTAAGGCGAGAATAATTTTGCCCCCCTTTTCAGTTCATCATTTAGAAATTCTAATATGGATTGAATTTCGGGTTGAAAAATTATATCTCTCTCACCTTTGGAAAAATTCCATTGCATCATATGAGTCGAGTTATTAGTATATCACTTTCAATTCCATTTCACGAAGAATTCCAAACAAAAATTCGCTGAATTTGGTTTTTGGGTAGTTGAATGTAGTCTGAGATCAAATTTATCAGGTCAAATGTTATATATCCCATCAATTTGAAAACACACTTCCGGAAGAGGCTGCCATTAATTCAAATACACGTGATAACAGCTGTCAAAAACGTAATGAACGGTTTTCAATAGTGGGAGTAAAAAAATTGGTTCTACGTACTACTGCTTAGGGATGCTGCCATGGTATTTAGAACTGGCGCTTGAATGTTTTATCTGCTGGAGGCTTCCCTTTCCCGAATTTATATAGGAGGCATGGATTACTAACTGTTTGTTTCCACACCATCGCCATAACGTTCTAGTTATGGTATTCACATATTACCCCATCCATCCTTTTACATAGGATACGACTATACTACTGTCTGCACGTAGTAAGAAATAGCAATTAAAAATGCCGATAAGTAACTGATATGATACTAGTTTGTTTGGCTTCCAAAACCCTTTTGTTCTCATTTGGCCATAACGATATACTCCCCACCCTGTCACGTCCGTGAAAATTTCGATTTGAATTGTTTTTGATGATAAATTAGTTTCCTGAATATTACTGTAGGTGACCTACTATATTTGTTGATATTGCCATGTAACCATCATAATCGCTCTGATTGTGTTTGAGAGCAATATATTTTGTTCCTTTTGAGTTTCTGCGTATTTTCTATCGGTACGGACATTTTCATGAAGACCAGGAGGTGGTGACAGGTCACGTTCTCCCATTTTACAGTGCATGCCTTTTCAAGGCTTGATTTAATGAAAAATAGATAGGTTCCTGGCGGCCGAGCGTGAACACCTCATATGGAAAAACTTTTGTTTTTGTAGGAAATTTTCGTGTTATATATATGCGAATCGAAAACACGAAAATTTCCTACATATATATATATATATATATATATATATATATATATATATATATATATATATATATATATATATATATATATATATATATATATATATATATATATATATATATATATATATATATATATATATATATATATATATATATATATATATATAAACCGTCTAAATTTGGAAAATCCTCATGCAATGAAAATTAACCTTGGAGTTGCAGTCATAAATTGAGTTTGGCCTGATATAGTGAAACTCTTTATTGAATTGTCGAGCTTTCGAAAATCTCTATTTTCTCGACAATTTAATAAAGAGTTTCACTATATCGGGCCAAACTCAATTTATGACTGCAACCTCAAGGTTAATTTTCATTGCATGAGGATTTTCCAAATTCAGACGGTTTTTTCAACTAGTCCAGTCAAGAGACTACCCTGCTCTCTCTATATATATATATACATATATATATATATATATATAAAGGTATGCCAACATTTAAAGACCGTTATAATACCGGTATATCTTGTGCACCAGACTTTTTTAGTGTGAAATGTTCTAATTTTTTCTCAGATCTTGAGGGGGACGTTATATACACATTGATGATATCCTCATATGTGCGTCTATTGTCAAAGAACATGACATCAAACTACGTCAGGTTCTGCATAGATTACAAGGTGAGGGTATTACGCTTAATAAGGATAAATGCCAGTTTGGGACTACCATCAGGCTTCACTTTAGGCCATGAAATATCTGGCAGTGGAATTAAGATTGAAATAAATCGGGTAGAGGCTATATCTAAATTTCAGGAAACCAACTTGTAGAAAACAATTAATGAAATGGCTAGGCATGATAAATTTTGTGGAAAGATTATTCCTGATAAACCAGAAATCTTGAGTCCAATAAATGAACTGATGAATGGAGTAACATACAGAGGAAAGCATTCCAGAAATTTTCAAGTTCACTAGAAGGTGCTGCATGGTTCAGCGTATTATGACCAAAATAAAAAAAACTCCAGTTCAGAAGCTCCCGCATATAGATTGGGGGCTACAATGCTTCAAGAAGATGAGATGGGTAATCGTGAAGTTGTAGCTTATGTGTCCAGAACGTTGACAGCTGGAGGATTGCGATACGCTCAGATTTTGGGTAAGAATGATTGGGAAATACCTGGGCTTGTGAGCAGAAATTCGAAGAATATATTTGAGGTCCTACTAGAATATATTTAAAAACAGATCACACACCGGTTTATTCCAATTATTTTAACTAACAAAAAGCTTGACGAGTTGATATCACGCTTACAGCGTTTTAGGACACGTTTAATGAGTTAAGCTATACTCCTAGGAGGCAGTTAGTTATTCCGGGTGAAATCCCCTGAAAATACGATTTCTAATGGATAACAATTCGAAACAGAGGCTTATGTGTCTCTTATAATAATTTACCTATCAACGATAGAAAAATTAGATTAGAAAAATTGCACATGGACAACAGAAAGGTAGGATTCGTATTGAGTTGATAGAATACTCTAGGACTAGTTGGCCTAAAAAGAGAGAATTATGTCTAGAACATATTACCAATTTCGAAATGACCTCGGTTAACGAGGCCTTTTTACTAAAAGGCACACGCATCCGTTATATCCTCCATATTGCAGAAACAATTTCTGGAATTTGCTCATTTGGGTCATCAGGTAATAACAAAATGTCGGAAGAGGGCAAAAATGTCGCTTCGGTGGATTCGACTTCCATCACAACTTGAATTAATGATGAGAAATTGTTCAAATTGTGTGGAAGAGGGAGTAAATATCAAGGAAGCATTTTTAAAAGATGAAAGTGCTACCAGGGTATGGCAAAAAACAATAAAGTATGGTATTCGAAAATAACTGGTTATTATTATTCGCGTTGTTTTGAAATTTCGGTTTCGAAAGGAACTACTCAGCAAACTATAATAAAAATATTCAAACAGGTATTTGCACGAATTGCACAATAGCGAGGTGAACTTTTCCACTATATTTTGTAGGGGCTAGTATTCATGCATGGCAATATGGCTCCATTTTGTTTCTACCCTAATAGAGCGCAATATCAAAGGCTGTGCTGAATTGTGGTGTTTGGCAAAATGAAAAATTTGTAAACTAAAATAATAGTTTCGACACGAAAAAACTCAATAACCTAACCTCACATTCACACATTAATTTAAAACATCCGACAAAAATCATCGAGCAGCCAGACGTAGTTTCGATCGATCCGAGCTGGAATTAAAGAACGATCAAGACTACTCATCCAGATGCTCCTCGCGCAATAAACGAACGATCTGGAGGTATCGGATTACTCTGAGCATAAAAAAGAACGGGCCTAGCATGGCAATCCTGTTCCAATATCGGGTGGGTTTGGGTTGTTAACTCCATTCGATTTTGTCACTCCTTTTCCTTCCAAGCCGTTCGGTTAGGTTCATTAGAACGCAAAGACTTAACTCCATTGTGTTCGTGTATGGTAGGAGTAGATCGAAAGGAGCTAACTCTCTAGACACCGTTGGCTGAGGGTGCGTGTTGTGGATAAGGTAGTCATGAGATTGTCAGTATTTGTCAGACTGTTCGAAAAATTTCTAATAACATTCTAGACTTCCGACTTTTTAGCATGGCAGCAATTATATCTCCTGAAACCTATTCAGTTATCAACGTGGATAAGGATATGCAACAGGTGGGAAATTAGTGTTACAGGATAAAAAGAGTAGGTCTAACAAGCAATAATTGCCTTGTTATGATACTGGATTACCACTTTTGATTGGGGATGGAAAATTAACATGTGTCAATGATGATCCAGAAATTTGCAAGACTTCCGATTTTTTCCTAAGCGTCTATGGAAGAAAATGATGCCTTTGGGGAAACTCGAAACGAAATTTCCGATGTGGAAAATAATGCAGGTCTTGATTCCAGAATTTGGAAGAAGGGAAATATAAATTTGCTCATTGAACGAATTGGAAACATGATTCAAAGAATGGATTCGGAAGGGAAAAAAACATTTGGGAGGATATTGCTCGGATATGTAACAAAAAATTCAAAAAAGTTGTCACACAGAAGCAAGTGGAAGGTAAATGAAAAAGCCTCAAAAGAACATATAAAAGTGTGCTACTGGATAATAACACCCAGTGGAAAACAAAGAAGATTCTGGCCCTTTTTTGAAAAAATGCATTCATTCATGCATCAGCGGTCAGAAATTATCTCTCAACTACCTGTAGCAGTTTCACGAGACTCGCGAAAAGTGGCATAACAGCATCAGAGTTGAAGGAAAAAAAATATTGATCCTGCAGCAACACAGTTGAAAAAGGTAACGAAGAGAAAGTGCTGTAGTTAAAAGGCGACACAATGAAAAAATGACACGTATGGACGAATTCAATGAATTGTTCGAAAAAATGATTGAGAAAATGTGATCAAAAACATATGGTACAAGTAGTTTAATGTATCACCCATTTATTCGTACTAGTTGAGATTTTGTTGAAAAAAATCTTCTTCTTTCCTTTCCTTCTCGCATTAATATTTTCAATTTCTGGATCGATATCCAACACATTGTGGGGCTTGTTACCACGCTCTAGTTCCACTCCATCATTTGGATTAACAATATCAACAAAATCCCCATTCAGAATGCAGATATTGTTGAGAATATCTACATGCTGATGATATTGAAATTGCTTATATGTCTAATAATATTATAATTGGTCTCGCGGGCTTTAACCCAGACGGCACCCAATATTCCTGGAATATCCCTACTACATCCCATTTTCCAGTAGATATTGCAATATTTTTGGTATATTCCATAGATATGTGTTTTATCCAATATCCATGACAAATATTCCTGGAATATATTTTTACGAATATCCATCCGATATTCTTATTGAATATTACTGATATATTCAAATGTCATATCGAGCAGAAAGGTAGATATTCGAATATTCTGGGAATATTCAAAATGCATTTGTGTAGCATATTCAACTAATATAAAAAACTAATCAATTAAAAATGTTACACCGGAAGTTTTTCTTTTGTTCCGCATCAATCCTTGTTCCTAGTTCAACTGGCAACTGGGGTGGTATTTCATGTACCACATAATTCTATTCTACCTTTCATGCAAGAAGTGAAATGGCACTATGCTTGACTTCATGGGAGAGACAGAGACATAACTATCAGCAAGAGAATTTTGTAGTACGAATTTCAAAGTTCGTAGACAAAATATTACAGTTGAAGCATGATTAGATTTTCCAAGTACGACATTTGATGTGTAATTTCAACCAATTGAGATATTCAATTATCTACGCCGAACGCCACAGCTTGAGAAATCGAAAGCTGATTGGTCGTTCCGAAGATTCATGTTTTTTTGACAAATGACATTGACATGAATTCGCAGCATTCATTTTGTGTGTTGCTCCGGGGCTTCTCATTTCAGCTTTACCATTGGCTGAAAAATGACAAGTGTCAAATTCCGCCAATAGTGAAATTAGGAGCCCTGGAGCATTCGAAGTTTCGGAGTGGTGTAGTCTGAAACTAAATCAGCATTTCCGCTGTCAGTTATCAGTTCAGTTTCACAGTGAGAAAATTAATAAAGTTTTTCATATTATCGAGGAGAAGTAATCAAGAGGACTGACTGACTGAATAGTTGTATTAATAGTTATTTTTGAGTAAGTGAAATTCTTTGTTTGGGTGAAAAGGTGTGTGTGTTCAGTGTCGTAGCACTTTCAACCCCCTCACAGTGTTTGAGAATGAATATTGTCCGATCAAAAAGAAGTAAAGGGACTCATTCACCTACAGTCTGTGTTTTGCCCTGTAACACAATAAAGAAATGTTTTTTGAGAAAAGTGAAGAGATTGACTGACCAAACCTTGTTGATTTTTCTAGACAATTTTGCTGAAGAGCAGAAAATTTCTGAATCGTCAAAGAATGACCAGAGCGCTGAAGAAACAGTAAATAGTTCCGATACCGTGATAATGCAGTCCTTGACTCTACCAGCAAACCAAAGAATCATTACTGAATTGATGCATGATCATCACTCACTAAGTAATATGGTTGGGAATACTTGTGTCTCAGAAGGTACGTCCAAAGTTCTTGGTGATATATCTAGAGTTCCTATTTACTTAACTGTTCTTTGAGTTTTTTTCAATAAACATTTTTCTGTTCACCTATATTTTTTTATTCTTGATGTGTGTTTTCCTTAGATTAACCATCCCCTCAAGATGGATAACGGCAATACCCACAACATGGAGATTGTGTGTCCAGAGAATAAACATAATTGCGGTAGAGGGGCGCGGTGCTGTATTTGTAAACAAGAGCCATGGGCGGCGGACACTTTAAATGAAATTGGGTGCAAATGTTTTTAAATTTCAATCGCCACAAAAAAATATTTTTGGCTAATGTGTTCGAAAGCCATTACTCTTTTTTCAACTTGCTTTTCAGGTTAGATCAGTAAAATTAAGTGAACCAATTATAGCGTTGATTATGAACGGTTAGAATCGGTTCGTAACCGGTAACAACATGTGCTGGAACAAACCCTCAGAGGAACGACAATAAACTTTATTAAATACTAACAGCATAATTGAAATAGAAACAAAGACATTTGGAGGAAGAAATGATACAGGAAATCAAATATACATGTGGCTGAATCATAAAAATGGTAAAATATGCTCATGAAAATGATAAATGCATCAGTTCATTATGACTGATCTGCTTGATAATTTTCCAGAAATTTGTGAATAAAACAAGTCAATTTTTTCGAATAGAAATAGACAAAAACATTTAGTACGAAAACTTCTGAATTGAATAAATAAGTAGGGAGCTACTTTTTTCTATAGTTCATTAGAGGTTAGAGGTAGAATTCGGCAAAAATTAATTAATCAATGAATACAAATGAAAATGTCTATCTCCAACTCCAAACCTGTTTATTCAATTGATCACAGTTTTTTCGTTTCATGATGAATTCTTATTGTGAAATATGTATTCAATTTTACCCAGCAAACACCAGGCAGTAAAAGTAAAACGTAAAATAACTGAGTCGATCTCAAAGGCATTCTAAAATGTAATATTCATGTGCAATCACTGATAGATGTCTTATTGTCTTCCCCTATGGGATTGTCAGTGCAATAGATGTTTTGAACTTCTTTGCTGAAAACTTATTTTTTATCTATGAGTGCTCACATCAACATTTCCTATGTAAATTTGAATATTGCATAATCAGATAATCTAATTTCGTTTTCTTTGTGAAATTATTTTGGACTAGTTATTAGGAATTCAGCTTGAATCCTCTACTAGACTTCTTTATTGTGATATCTAGTTTAACATATTTTTGACAGTTATCAATCACCGAAACACCAAACTGATATCACTCCCACTCGACGCACACCCAAGTTGCCATTTTTAGAAGAAAAAACTGATGCCCCTCTTCCGAAGATACTAATTTGGGAAGCTAAGGGCGGGTCGACTACGAGTGATTTCGTAGATATTGCTTTACATTTTTCTATTTATTAGTTTCCAACCTCTAGAAATGAAGAAAGCATATGGTAAAATGAAATATAATTCAACAAAGTATTGAAACAAAACAAAAAGTGAAAATAAACACTCCATTCATATATTAGGTGTTTAGATTCGTTTCCTCATCTGCTGTTCCTTCAATGATCTGAAATTTTTCGGCTTGGTACTTTGTCCCACAGCATCTGAAAAACAAAAGAATACCAACATGATGATATTCATAAAAGATTATGCATGAAAATATTATGTAACTTGGTAATATGAAATGGAAAAGGGCAGGAACTCTTTCTAAACTCACTCCAACACCGAACAAAAAAAACTGACGGCCGTTTGGCCAGCCAAGTTCTCCTAATGATGTCGATTTTGTTGGTAAAACATAAATAAAGTTTGAGTGAGTTCAGTTTGGTAATACGGTGAAACTTATAGGTATGAAATGAATTATCATAAACGGAAACTTCCAACCGCACCTATGATTAGCTGCATTTTCAAGAATCCTGACTGATATAATACATAAAAAGCTATGTTTAAATAATATCTAAATATTAAAATATTGCCACACAAACAAATTCCAGTTAAGTGTCTGCAATAGTTCGGCCGCCAGTGATTCCTATTCGGCCTTAGAATCCTGACCAGTTCATATAGGGTACTCAAGTTCCGTTTTGAAAACTATATATTACCAACTACCTACTTGTATTCGAATACGTTTGAAGCAATGAAATACTGCAGCAAATGATATCGTTTCATTTACAGAGTGCATACCTAACATAACACTATTCAATTTGCAAGATTTTTATACAGAAAGTGCATGAAATAAAAAGCAATTTCAATAGTGAAGTTCTTATTAATCGGTTGTGTCATATAGTTCAAGTAGAATATGTATGTATATTCAGTAACTGTAATTATCCAACTCTAGCCGAAACAGTGAATATGTTCTATGGCCGCCATTTTTTTTATAAATAGCCAAAATTGTTGAATCATTCTTATACTTGTGCATAATAATTCGGATATCCCGCCTTTTGTTCGCACCAATAAAACGTTCGTAAGTACACGATTTTATTCATTGGGTCAAAGTACACATCATCCCACATGCTCCATCACTTTTTACTGCTTTCAATATAAAACTTGCAATAAAATAACTGATGAGAAATGGAGGTTATATCGCGATGCGCGTTCTGTTTCTCGATATAACCCAAAAATCGCATGTTGACTTTTTGTCAAATTTTACTTATATTGAAAAACGGTAAAAAGAGGTGGGGAAGGTGGAATACCTAGCACCTGATGAATAAAACTAAGTTTCCGATCGCTATTTTGGTGCAAAAAAAGGCGGGACTTCGACTTTTTCTATTTGAGTAGCAAATACGTACTTGATTTTTTTTAGGAACTGCAGTAACTTTCATAATTCGTACCCGTGATTTCCTTGTGAAGTCACTGTTTGGAAATGGTTGAAACAGACATACCTATGACCATTTTCCAGTATTCATTACTGATGCCAAGTGCTTCGAGCCACACCTTTCTTCTTACATCGTTTGGAATTCTGAAATAATAGATAAATTAGTTCGAGGAATCATTTTTACGGCTTTTTTTTCTCGGAAGTAGAATCAAATTCCTAATTAATTGAACTAGTTATTGGTAAAAAAATGTTCACTTTGAATTTCGGCCAATTGTTATGTAATGTGATATATTTTTTTTCAACTGCTGTACACATACATCTACTTATATTTGAAAGAAAATGGTAGAACTCGCGTATTACGACCAACTGAACACAAATCGAAAGTGAAAACTTGGCACTCTTCCTTGGTTCGGAAGTTATAACCTGTAAAGTATATGAGAAGATGCTTAATCCACCCTTTCTTGCCTGTTAATAAGACCAGAATACATAATTTTAGGCACCAGATCCACTTTACACCTGATTTCGGTAATAGTAGCTTATACCCACACCCCAGCCTTATGAAATGAGTCCAGCTCTAAATAGGTACGTATACCGCATTTTAACTGTTAAAAAGTCTGAAGTGGCAATAACAGACTTTTACTCTCGTTCCACCCCCGTCAATAATCTTTTCTGCAAATATACATACCCTTAATGAAAAACTCGATCAGTTTTGTGAAGTTTTCAACTTAACCTGATAGACAGGAGAAACGCTAATTTTTATTGAATAAAATTGTCAGAAATTTCAAATTGAATTTTGTCGTCAGGAATGGGAATATTTATAAGAAAAATGATCGAAGAGGGTAAAATGAGAAGTAGAGCAGACCCAACCACTGAAAACGTGTGTTCCGAGAAAATGTGGTTATATTGTGTAAAAAATAAAGTAGATTATGCCTCATTTCGTACCTCTGAAAGGTTATAACTCCCCTTTGAAGGAAGAGCGCTCATGTTTTGACCCAGATTCGTCTTCAGTTGCTTGAAATATGTAGGTAGGACATAATTACATTTATTTCAATACTCGCCAAGGTCCTGATAACAAACTTTTACCCAGAAATATTATGTATGTTATATCAGAATTATGAATGGACCCTTTGTCTCAGTATTGCGCAATATTGCATCAGCTTCTACGCCGTAGCTAGAGGAACCGTTTCAGCAGTTTCCAAGGACTTCTATGAATAGAGGAGAACGACGCAGATCTTCATCAGCATCTCCGAAGTTATAAATATCAAGAATCAAGAAAACCTCGTCATTCAAGTCTTCCCAGTCTTCGAATCATTATTAATTTATTTTATCCGATATTCCAGTATCGCGATTGTAGAATAGTAGAGAAAATAAACCATTTTTAAAAAACATAAACACCAAGTTTATGATTTAACAAATTGGCGCAGTCAGTAGGATATCGAAAACGCTGTGGAAACAACGAAACAACCAGCGGTAGTCTTCAGACTTTCAACGAGCCAAGAACCAAAAAGCAGAAACCCAGTGGACAGGACGGTCTCTTCAGCATCAAGAAACCCGCATAAGTCGTCGCCGTTGCTCATCTTATAGTGAAGAAATCGCTACGAGAAACACGCGTAAGTCGTCGAACGCTGCTCATCTTGCTGTAGCCAGAGCTCATGAAGTAGGATTGCATTCTGCCACACCGCAACAACAAGCAACAACGAAACAACAAGCAACAAAGAACAACAAGCAACAACCCCAAGAACGAAAAACCAATCCCAAGAAGCCACTTCAATCCCAAGAAACCATATCCCGAGAAGCTACTTCAACCCCAGAAGCTACTTCAACTCCAAGAAGCCACTTCAGTCCCAGAAGAACTTCAACTTCAAGCTACTAGTCAAGTTAGGAATAACCGGCGTGAGTACAACTTGAATCATTCATTTCACTCACTATTGTTTTGCAAAATTTCGTAAGATTTGGTGATATATTTCAAATCAGTTTATTTTCCAAATTTTCCAAACATGTCTCATCACAGTTCAAATCAAAGCCTTCATGAACCTGAAGAACCACTAGAACAGTATAAACTTTCTGAAATATTTTCAATAGTACCGGAGTACGATGGTGATTCAATTTCGCTAGGAAACTTCATAAATGCTTGCGACCATGCACAACAAATGGCCGTAGACCAACAAAAAATTCTTTTAACAATTCACATAAGGAATAAGTTGAGAGGAAAAGCCGCTCAATTGATAAATTCACGAAATCCAAGTACATACGTAGAAATTAAAGCTTTGTTAAATTCTCATTTTGGTGATTCTAGAGATTTAACTTCACTAATTCAGGACCTTCAACGCTTAAGACAAGGAAACGGAGAGAATGCTCTCACATTCTTTTCTCGACTACAGAGTCATAACGCAAAAATGTTATCATGCATTCAAAAATCGTATCTAACAAATGAACAAAAAGCAGCACAGTCAAACCTAATAGAATCCATGGTATTGAACACGTTACTTACAGGACTTGAACCAAAATTAGGTCAGATAATAAGAGCAAGTAACCCTCAAACAATGTTAGAAGCATCAAGTAGAATAAAGCGTGAGATACAGCTCTCATACTTTGAAAACCAAAAGATAGCCAGTAGACAAATGAATTCGAATCCAAATACGACCAGACAAATTCAAAATAGGCAAACAAATCCTCAAAGAACAAATCCTCCACGAACTAACTACAATCACAATCAACTTCAATCAAGGCCTGCTTATCAACAGAATTTTCAAAATCCAACGAATTTTCAACAACCTAATTTTCAACAAAATAAACCCAGGACTAATTTTCAAACCCAACAACCAACACACTTTCAACCATCTAATTCAAATCAATTCAGGCAACAATCATATGGAAACCCACAAAATAGACCATCAGTCATACAGAGAAATCCAAATAATGCATTTCCAAGAACACATATGATTGAATATGATGATTTTGGAAACGAAATAAAGGCATACGAACCTTTCTATAACGTTTCAGACATAGAAGAAAATTCATTTTACGATGATAGTTTTCCTCAGGACGATTTTTCCTCAAATAAAGTGAATGAAGAGAATATGTATGATACTGATCATTACTATTCCTCAAATTCAACGGAACCGAATAATGATACTGATCATTATACATTAACAGATATGGATTTTCACAATTCCCTATCAATAGACAACCCACCTATCGATCAACTAACAAATCAATTCATCGACCTATCAATCAATCAAACGGACAATATCGATCCTCACTTTCAAGAAACCCAGTATACGGACAATCTAATTATAGAACATCCACACGTGCAAGAGAATATCGAGATATCAGAGAACCTTGCAGCGCTAATAAAAACACCCAGCAACCTAACAATGAACGACCAACAATTTCTTTAAATCCCAACGTTAGCAATTTATTTTATATCATCAGTGCAAACAATTTCAGAATTCTTATCGATACAGGAGCTAGTATTTCAGTCTTTAAAAAGAAAACTACTGAAAATTATACAAGGCGATCTCCAGAAAATATTCCAATAACAGGTATAACAGAAGGAAGAGTAATAATAACAGAATCAGTAATGATACCATTTGGACCAAAAGAAAACCCAGTGTTTCATAAAGTTTTCGTACATGACTTAGATATAGAGTTTGACGGAATTTTAGGAACAGATTTTTTACAACATTTTGATGGAATCGTAGACATCGGACAAAGAATGCTAATTTTAAATTACAAAACCTTACCCTTATACTCTGCAAATAAATCATTAGAACCTCAACTTCCTTTACAGAATACTGAACAAAAAATTGATAAATACTTTGATCAGAATATAAAAAATATAATTTCAATCGAACCAAGAGTAGAAAAAGTCTACAAACTAAAATCAAAATTTCGAAACACAGAAGCTATACTGTTAGCTACTGAAAAGGATAAAGTAAGACTCCCCAATGCACTAGTCAAAATTAATGAAAAAGGAGAATTTTTTGTAACCATTGCCAACATAAATGCTATCGAAAAAACCATTGATTTTTCTGATTTACAATTCGAAGAATTTAATGAAAATGATTTATATGAAGAAACAGAGAATCCTCAAATAAGTCGTCGTGAAGAAATAAAAAGATTACTAAGATTAGACCATCTAAATGATGAAGAAAAAGAGTTAATTGAAAATCTTTGTTTAGAATTCACAGATATATTTTATCTAGAAGGTGATCCTCTAACATTTACTAGTGAAATTAAACATTCTATTAAATTAAAAGAAAACGCACAACCAGTTTCAACAAAATCTTATAGGTACCCACACATACATAAAGAAGAAGTAAAGTCACAAATTTCAAAATTATTAGAACAAAATATAATAAGACCATCAGTTTCACCTTGGTCAGCCCCAGTTTGGATAGTACCTAAAAAACTCGACGCATCTGGAAAACAAAAATGGCGTGTAGTAATTGATTACAGAAAACTAAATGAGTTAACCATTGATGACAAATATCCTTTACCAAATATCTCAGACTTATTAGACCAACTAGGAAAATGTCAATATTTTACCACTCTTGACTTAGCTTCAGGATTCCACCAAATTGAAATGGATCCTAAAGACATAGAAAAAACTGCTTTTTCTGTAGAAAATGGACTATACGAATTTACGAGAATGCCATTCGGAATGAAAAACTCTCCCTCCACTCTTCAAAGAATTTTAGACCATATTCTAACCGGACTTAGGAATGAAAGATGTTTAGTTTACATGGATGACATAATTGTCTATTCTCCAACGATTGATGAACATATACAAAATTTAACCCTAGTTTTCAAACGCTTACGAAAATCTAATTTGAAAATACAGCCCGATAAATGCGAATTTTTAAGACAAGAAGTCGCTTATTTAGGACATGTAATTACTAAAGACGGTGTTAAACCAAACCCAGCAAAAGTCGAATGTATATTGAATTATCCAGAACCGAAAGACCCAAAGGAAATCAAACAATTTTTAGGACTTGCAGGATATTATAGGAAATTTATCCCAAATTTTTCCAAAATATCAAAACCAATGACAAGATTGCTACAAAAAGATGTCCCCTTCAAATTTGACAATGAATGTAAAAATTCTTTTCAAGAATTGAAAAAAGCTTTAACTTCAACTCCAATTTTAATTTATCCAAATTTTGATGAACCTTTCATCTTAACTACGGATGCATCTTCATTTGCGATCGGAGCCGTTTTATCTCAAGGCCCAATAGGAAAAGATTTACCTATTGCATACGCATCGAGAACATTATGTCCCGCCGAAACAAAATATTCGACAATAGAACGCGAATTATTAGCCATGGTATGGTCTGTGAAACATTTTCGCCCTTACCTTTACGGCAGAAGATTTAAATTTATCGTCGACCACCGACCCCTTACGTGGTTATTTTCAATTAAGGACCCTGGCAGCAGATTAGCCAGATGGCGTTTAAAACTCGAAGAATATCAATTCGAAGTAATCTATAGACCTGGTAAAATTCACAAGAATGCTGACGCTTTATCGAGACTCAAACTTAATCATTTTAAACAGTGTTCAAAATTCAATAAAATAGCACAAGAAACAGTACTAGAAGAACTCAAAACATTCTCGAGACTTTATAAAACTAAATCTGTAATAGATTATTCGAAATTTTCATTTATTAATGAACAAATACTTGACAAAAAACACAAAGACATTGTAATATTCCCGCAAAGAAATAAAATAACAGAATTACATGAAAAAATATTTGAAGATATATTCGAGGAATATCCGGACTTCAGATATAATAAAGTTAATGTCCTCAGCAGTAAATCAGTGAAAAATAGAAAATACTATATAATACCATTACCATTCGATCCAGAAGGAGCAATTGAATATATGTTTAGTTCCTTATATAGAGATCAACATGTCTTTGAGCCCTCAAAGGTATATCAAGTTGAGAATAATGCTGACTTACCAATCCAAGAAATGTTTTCATACATTTTGGCAGATCAGGAAGACATAAAATTTCAAATTTGTCAAAATATTGTACAGACCCCAGATGAAGATCAAATTCCTATAATTTTAGATCAATTTCATAATGGTAAAACTAACCTACATCGAGGAATTAATGAAACTTTAAGAAGGATTAGACAAAAATATAATTGGACAGGTATCGTTAAAGATGTAGAAAACTATGTGAAAGCTTGCGAAACTTGTCAGAAAACAAAAATTTGTAGGAAAAATTTAGAAAGCCCTTTGGTAATAACTGAAACACCCAAAACACCTTTTGAAAGAATAAACATCGACATTTTAGAAATACCAACTAAAAATTATATATTGACAATAAGATGTGAATTAACTAAGTTCACTCAAGCTTACCCTATACCTAATAAAACAGCAAAGACAGTAGTCACTACTTTACTGCTATACTTTCAACATTATGGAACCCCTTTGAGAATCCATGCAGATTCAGGAAAATAATTTAATAACCATCTTATGAAAGACCTCTGCACACTCTTTAATGTCAAACTTACTTTTTCTAGTGTAGACCATCCCCAATCAAATGGATCGCTAGAACGCTTTCATGCCACCCTTACAGAAATGATACGAGCAAATAAAGACGAAAACCCTGACGATCACCCTTTGGAAATTGTACCATATGCAGTTATATGTTACAATAATAGTCAAAATAAAACACACGGATTTACCCCTTATGAATTAATATTCGGACATACGGCAGGTAGACCCCCAGAGACTTTATACAACCAAAAAGACCTTGTGACCAAATATGTTAGAGATTTAAATAATAAAATGGAATACTTTTATAAACAAGCACGAGCTAATATTGAAGGAAAGAAAGAAAAAGCAAAAGCAAGGTTTGATGAACGTTTACATCACAAACCTCCCACTTACAATATCGGAGACAAAGTATTCGTAAAAGAATCACAAATAACAGCAAAACTAGATAATAAATTCAATGGGCCATTCGAAGTCATTGAAATTTATAAAAATTCAGCTTTTCTGAAGAATCTTGAAACAAATCAAACAACTAAAGTAAACTTTGATAGAATGAAACCATATTTTGTTTCAGATCAAAACTCAGATCAAGAATGATTGCCCTGATGCTTTTCGCCATCACTATAGTCAACGCCCAGTATAAACTGTCACCTATCAACAACTCTATAGGTATATTTTATCATGAAAAAGGTGAAATGAAAATATCAAATGAGAAATGGACTCTACTTATTGTTAAAGATATGGCACAAATCAAAGAAGCCATTGATCATAATAACCTTATCTTAAATAATTTAATATATCTAGTAGATACTGATAATCCGCGCATGAAATATTTCAACGGAGAAATCAGCATGCACATTAGCTTGCTTAGTAAAATAGCTGAACAAGTAGATACTAAGTATTATGAAACGCAAATAGATTCGAATGATTATAATAAACGATACAAAAGAGGACTTATAAACGGAGTAGGTTCAATTTGGAAAGCACTCACAGGAAATTTAGATGCCAGTGACGGAGAATATTTTAATGATTGTATAAATAAAATATACAAGGATGAACACCAAATTGAAAATTTACTTAAGAATCAAATATCTGTAACTACATCTGTTATTAGAGAATTCAATTCTACCATACAACAATTACAGGTAGATGAGAAAACATTTAATGAAGATATAAAGAAAATTGAATCTTGGATTTATAACCTTACAGACCAACTTGCAATAGTCGATGCAAAGTTGAAAACCATCGAAATTTGCGAACAATTACTGGAAAGTTATACATTTCTAGAAGATTATTTGAATGATATGTTGAACGCTATTACTTTCGCTAGATTACATATTATTCATACATCGATTATTAAACCTAAAGATCTACTATCATCTCTTCAGGAAATTTCTCAAAATACTCAAAAAAGTCATTTACCTTTACCACTGAAACTTTCTTCAATTTCTCATTATCTAGATATAATTGAGCTACAGGCATTTCAGTCAAATTCAAGAACAATTTTTGTATTGAAAGTTCCTTTAGTTGAACCAGAAACATTTACTGTTTATCAATTATATCCTATTCCAATCCTTGATAACAGAACAGGATTGCACCACATCTTACCAACCAATAAGAAATTTATTGCAAAAGATGATGATTCAATGTTGTACGCTGCATTTGAAAATTTGAATGATTGTAAAAATGTACTGTATAATTTCAAAATATGTGAAAATGTCATTCCTTATCCTATTGATAGTAATTCAATATGCGAAGCCCAAATTTTGAGACCTTTACTGGAACTTCCCAAAATGTGCACAATATCTCTTTTATTTGCAAAAGAATATACTGTTTTTGAACTTCAAGAAAATACTTGGTTAATAACATTATCAGATCCTTTACCTGTTACCATTCATTGTACAGGGCATGATATTGTAACAAAAATAATTAAAACAAATTCAATTTTGAAACTTCAACCAACTTGCAATTCTTTTATAGGGAATACAAGGGTATATGCAAAATCTATTATGCAAGAACAAAATCTCACTTATAGAAGTTTTCCAATTTTAATTCCCTATCAATGTTGTAAAGATTTACCAAATAAAAATAAAATACCTGAATTGAAACCTTTGAAATTGAGTAAATTAAATGTTAATGACTTGAATATTGCTCAACATAAATTAGATCAATATTCGGATCAACTTGATGAAATTATTAACGAACCATTCGTGAATAAACATATGTCATGGTTTACGATTTTCACAATTGTAATAATTGTTTTTGCAATAGTACTTTATATATTTTGTAAGTGTAGGAATAGACGTTCTGTGAGAATTGGTATTATGACCTCAAGCACGAACGATCAGCCTCCACCACCTCCAAAGCCAAGGACATCATTTGCACCCTTCCGAAGGTTGCTACCAGCACCAAGAAGAAGACCAAGTATCCATCTTCAAGAAGAGATTGAAGAAGAAATTGAGTTGAATTCCAACAAGTCAATTGCTTGACCTGAAAGTTGCAGCACCGCATCAACTTTCTTTTCAAGGGGGAAGTTGTTATATCAGAATTATGAATGGACCCTTTGTCTCAGTATTGCGCAATATTGCATCAGCTTCTACGCCGTAGCTAGAGGAACCGTTTCAGCAGTTTCCAAGGACTTCTATGAATAGAGGAGAACGACGCAGATCTTCATCAGCATCTCCGAAGTTATAAATATCAAGAATCAAGAAAACCTCGTCATTCAAGTCTTCCCAGTCTTCGAATCATTATTAATTTATTTTATCCGATATTCCAGTATCGCGATTGTAGAATAGTAGAGAAAATAAACCATTTTTAAAAAACATAAACACCAAGTTTATGATTTAACATGTATGAAACGCCTATGTTTTGTGTTTACTTACCGATGTTATGATATACCACCACTCTTCTTGCCCGATTTTTAGCAGATCAGGCATTTGTGAGTCATTTTAACGTCTTCTTGCACACGAAAATGAAAACTAACTTCGAAAATCAATTGGAACAGTCATTAAACTCACAACAACACCCAATAACTGCCACCAAACAACATGAATGCTGGACTGGCAATAAATACTCGGACCGCTTCGCAAGTTTCCGCTCCCTTTCGATGTTCGTCAATTTGAATTCAACCAATCATCTCTCGTGGTATACAAAATAAGAAATGTAAACATTCTCCATCTCATTATGCGGACGTTTTCTCACTCTACGTTATATATCTTGGGAAGATGGTTAATCTAAGGTGTTTTCTTTCTGCTATTCCGGTCAAAAAAAGCATATATGCTATGCAGTACAAAAAATATATTCCTGGCATATATTTTAAGGGCAAGAAAACATATCTGTTGCATATGCCATGAACATATCTTGGGATATCAAAACATATTCCTGGAATAAGTTTCATGGTGACTTTGAATATCCATGGAATATGCATATCATATGTTTTGGGGGATATGGGATATTCCTGGCATATTCCAATATTCCACTGGGATGTGCATAGGATATTCATGCAATATGATTGTGCCGTCTGGGAAGTTGTCTGGTGCGCTTTTGCCCAGTTGATAAACATGTTGACAACATATATAACACATCGCCAACCATATGACTATCATCATAGAACATAACTTTGGCCATCAAGAATATGCCGATCTATGCAGCCAATTATTCCTGGAAAATCATTTCTTGTGCAACGCTGGCTTATTGGTTGCTGTTCGTTGTTTCACTTGTTCTATGTAATACAGCCCAACAGAGAGATTTGCTCACTCCAAATATTTTAGCGACAGATCTACAATGAAGGTATTAAATCATTATGGTCTATCTACCTTCCCATTAATATTACCACCACCTCAAACTTTCCATATTTCCGTAATAGCAAATTGTTATCATCGATCCTTTCTCGGTTGTAGGAAACCCAGAATGAAATATATTATTGTTCTTTAGCACCTGATCGTTTTTCTCAATACATTTTCGAATGTATCTGTGGTTAGACGAAAATTTTGCTTGAATTGATGATCAGACATGTAAGGCACAACAACATTTGTGAAGAGAATGATGTTCTCTTCACGCCTCCAAAGATGTTTGAAAGGTAGAGCGAAGGATCTACCGTTCTAACATCTTGATAAAGTCTTCCATTTGGATGAGAAAAATTGCTTTGGCTGCTTCAAGCTGTGCATACTTCAGAACCATCAATTTCCACAAGAGAAAATCCACAATAATGAAAATTCTAGTCCAGAAAGAAAATTCTTGTTGTCACAAGAATCATAATCTGACAGGTGGAAATTGGTAAAATCTAGGAAGCTGTGTTTCCACTAATAAATGATGAGATTTGAACCTTTAATGTGAAGTTGAAACTTTTTGTAGAGATCAATTACCCTAACACCAATCTGATATTTGTGCTTTTACTGTTCAAAACCTTCAGACAACATTTATTTTATAATAAACACCATCAGAGTAACTCTTGAAATCCATATATACACTCTCATCTCTACTTATGAACCAACTCAAGAAATGTCCTGGACTGGATTCGATCCGAATCAAAAAGATACAGAACATCTATCAGAATTGCAGATATCATAGACATTACGAATATCTCCTGCTGGCATTGGGTGCCAGAAGAAAATGTAGCAGATGGAAGCACCAAGATATGAGAATTTGATGAACAGAAATAGATAGTAGAACAGAAGTTTTCCGAACTTTCCGAATAAGAGTGGCCCAAAGAGACCTTTATGGAGCTATGGAAGATTTAGAAGTGGAAATGAAGAAACGGAAAATTTTTATGGTAAAAGTGGAACAGAAGAATTTACCAGGCCTTGAAAGGTTCTTCAAGTATGAAAGGCTGATGAGAGCAATTGCTTGGATGTTTAAGAGTTAGTAGTACCCAAGGAATCACTGATTAAATATAGCCAGTGTCAGTTGTCCCAAAACACCATTCGTGGACAAGAAAGGTATTTCGAGGATAAAAGGAAGACTGGAACATTCTGAAAATATGAACTACTTTCAAAAACATCCAGCGATTCTTGATCCAAAACATCGTCTGACGAAAGGTCTTATTGAAAATTATCACTTTTTTGGAGATCAGGGACAAGAAATTATTATGAATGACCCATTACAAAAAATGTAGGTTTCTGTTAGAAAATGCAGCCGTGATTGCTCTCTCTACAAGACAAGAAGTACTCAGCTACAAAATACCTGAAATGAGTCAATGGCCAGAGTGCGGACTACTAAGCTTTGTCTCCAACTGAATGAACTACTTTGGACCAGTTTTTATAACAGTTACATAGGGGTATTTGACCGATCTAGGCGGTCAAAATCATTCCTTATTTTTTTATTACTCTAAATGAAGTTTTCTAGTTGTGTTTTGGGATATTCAAATCTGATAGCTATGATTACAGATCATATAATGAAAATAAATTTGAGGTTTCCTAGTATTGTGTATGGGAGTAACGTAAAACTGGTATATAAAAAAAAAGATTCATTTTATGTATATACGTATGATATATTGAATTTGAAAAATGATGAATACTAAGGTTCGTCGTCAGAATTTTCTGTAATGTCACTTGAATTGGAGAATTCTGGGTTTGGTTCGCCAGGAAGCATCACTTCTATAGATCCCCTTGAGAAGAGAGCAGTCTGTTTCTTTGGTGTTGGTCTCAAGCTGGTCACAAGAGGATCTGAACTAAGTAAAAGTCTATTTAAGACAACACGGTTACAGGACCGTCTTGAGACTCTCCAAGCAAAATTCAAAACATCACGGTTACAAGAGACTCTCGAGACTTTTCGGGCAAAGTTTTGCCAAAAAATATACAGGGAACGGACACTGAAGTATAACAAATACACTCATGATTACAGATGAGTGCTTAGTGTGTATACAATCGAATACTATTTTCACTTTATTGGGATAGTTATCATCGAAAATATAGTAACCAAATCAAAAACTACTGAAAAATATTCCTTCTTACCTCTACCATCATGATCCATCAATACACGTTTTCAAACAATCACAATATTTACTGCTGAATTCAAGTTTTTGAAATAATGCAATGCACCAACACGAGAATCAAGTTCTGACCAACATTGGCCACTAGCAGTAGTGGCAGGAAAGGGTTGTTCAACATATTACATGTCTATTCAACTTCATCAGACAGTGCTATTTTATCTATCTACATCAAATTCAATTGACTTCTGACCGCCTAGATCGGCCAAATACCCCTATGTGAGTTGGTAGAAGACACAAAAAACAATACATTGTCTTGTTCACATGCATGAGTGTACGAGCAGTACGTTTCGAGATTGCTAACTCTCTGCATACCGACTCTGCCATCATGGCAATCAGACGATTTTTGAGCCGTCGAGGTATTCCCACAAAAATTAATTCCGATAATGGTACGAACATGCTCTCTACTGATGGAGAATTAAGAGAGCTGCCCAAGTTCTTGATGAAACGAAAATTTTGGAGTACGGTACGGTCCGTTAAGACGGTTTTGACAATAACTTTGTAAGACCGAAATAGGTGCTGGCTACTTTGATAGCAGAAACAGAAAATCTGGTAAATTGCAGACTGCTTCGAACGACACGCTGGACCCGGAAAGTCTCACCCTGATCATTTTTTGCTGGTCTGTACTAATGGAGCTGCACCACCACCTGGAAAATTGGATGATGTCGAAATATGATTGAGAAAACAGTGGAGAGTGCCTCGAACACTAGCAGGTATGTTTTGGAGGTGTCAAAATGAATATTTGGTCACCCCGAACAGAATAAATAGCATCAGAATCTGAAAGGAATATCTGTAAACGACGTGGTACTGATTATCGATTACTCGCTGCGGTGAAACACATTTGGCCACTTGTTAGAATATAAAAGATTTATGAAAGCAAAGATGGAGATGTTAGAGTGGTTGATGTTGAAACTCAGACAGGTGTCTACAAAAGCCCTCATTTCAGTGGCGGATCCACGGGGGGCGTTTTCGGTTCCGGACCCCCCCCCCATTGGGAAAATAAGAGATTTTTTTTTCAATTTTTATCGGCTCCGTATTTCCAAATTTTGTTAGGGAACGAAAAAATGTCACATGAGCAAGGCAAAAAATAAAATAGAATATTTTTTTTTGCTTTAAAATTGAAGAACTTTAATAGTTATTATTACATTCCATTGAAAAGAAAAGAGCAGGCTACATTTGAACATTAGTAAATTTTCATTTTTTGATAACCAATTTCATCAATTTATTCAATTCAATAATCCTCCAATTTCTGCAAAAATAAATCTCAAGAATTAAAAATACTACAAACAAGATCTGGATTGAATCTTACCCAAACAAACAAATAAACAAACAAATTTCGCTTGAAATTTGTGGGCTCACCGATTCTTCTTTCCTTTTTTACTGGTTCAGTCGGTTCAGACGCTGGATCAAGCCGGGTAAATAATGAAAATAGAGTCCTCTTCATGTTGTAGGTTCAAAATAAATTTTTTTTTTTTCTATCAAATTGCAATTTTTCTCGATGACACTTTGAAGAAAATTGACACTTGTCAGGCTTATCGAGGAAAAGTTCGAGAAATTTCTGACAGTGCTGCCATTGGATCCTTTTTGGCGCAGTATTTGAAAAATTAGAGTTGTTACATTTGTGATGATGAGTATTGTGTATGTCGGTAACGATTTGAATATACTATATATGAATAGAATATGCTGTTGATTAGGTTGAATCAACTCGATTCGATTTGAAAAAAGTAAAATTTCGAAACTACTTCACCTCCTGGCTACACCTTCACATTTTGCTCATGTCAATCTCTTTAATCTTTTTTTTGGATCTTGACTAGTTGTTCCTATACGGTAGCTCATAATTTTCTGTTACCTATATATATATATATATATATATATATATATATATATATATATATGTATATATATATATATATATATATATACCCAAATAGTACACGACGTCCTGAAGACGAACCATTTATGTCCCAGTTACGTCGATACGTCCCGGGACGGATAGGAGACATTCGAAGAACGTACATTACCGGATGTACCATGTATGTACTGGTTAGACGTCCCATGTAGGTACATACTTGGTCCCGTTCCAATCGGAATGTAATAAAAACGTACATGCTTGGAAGTACTATGTACGTACTATTTGGACCTTCCAGGTGCGTACATATTGAGTCCCTTTCAGATACGTATATTTCGAAACGTTTGCGGGACATAATAGTAATGACGTACATTCTTGGAAATCGTATGTACATACTATCTGGACGTCTCGTTGACGTACTTTTTTATACATACTGTTTGGACCTCCCAAGTACGTACGGATTGGGTCCCTTTCATTTTCTACATTTCTGTTAGTATGTACATACTGTTTGGACCTCCCAAGAACGTACGTATTATTGGGTCCCTTTCGGTTCAAGGGGTATTGGGATTTTGAGAGTGATCACTTAGTGTATTCATACATATATCAATATTGGTAATGGAATATTCATAATGAATTATTCCTAAAAAAAATTGGAAAAATTGAAACATCGACATGTGGTGAATTTAAATACCAGAAAATTACATACAGAATTTTTTGCACAGCAAGTTTGATATTCCAAAACCGCCATCACATGAGACAGTGATCCTTTAGTGTTTTTTCGAATATATTATTTTCATTGTTACTGAACTTTCTGAAATTTTAATATTATCTCGAACAAAACTAACTTGAAGTCATCACATCTATAGCACCCAACTCCTTCTTAATAACAAGTCTCTCCGTGCCGTAGAGCGTAACAGTGGTCGACAATAATATCTCCATAAAAAAGGTCGAGAGTTCAAGCCCCGCAGCAGTCAGGTCTTTTTCCAGGTAAGTATTCGGTTAGATGGTTAGTACACGTGAATGAGTAAAATTTCCAACTTGACTATTTGGTAAAAAAGAAATAATGAATAATCCGGAATATGAAAACTTAAGATTCATTAAGTAATATCATATGATATATCATTACGTTGTTTCGAATATTGAGCTAATATCGCCGAATGTTTACATTTTTTTGTGGCCACTATTGATATCATCTACAATATAAGGTTAATATTCCCGTAATATTGAACCAATATTGGTCAAATATGTTTGTTCTACTTGGGATAGCGCATACAGAATGGAAAATGTACGTTTTCGGAATGTCCCAAACAGTTCCCCTTTCTGTACATTTCAGGTCCTGTGTGGACTAGAAAAGTACGTACCTGGGATTACCGACTATGCGGAAACGGTAAGTCGCAGGGACGTCTTATGTACGTCTGTCGGAGACAAAAGTACGTCCTAAATACGTACAATGCATCCTCACCGTACATATGCAGTACGTCCACTGGACGTACTTGTGCTATTTGGGTATATATAAATCTTGAGTTATAGACCCCCCCCTTGACCTGATCCTGGATCCGCCACTGCCTCATTTAATCTCCAATAATACTTCAAGCAACGTTTTCTCATAGGCCAAAGTAGTAGATGTTTGAAGATGGTTCGAACAAATTTTGGATAATGAAAAGAAGGCGTTGTCGTTTGAGAATGACATACCACATTTAATATCAAATAATTGGGCTAGATATGGGTTCATTTCTAAATGTAATTCTGAAGGGATATGTATAGTCTACATTCATTTTCCGCAAGGGGCTAAAAGGCCCTTAGCATGCATTGATTCTTCTCTTGAAAGTATTCTGCAAACTTCTGTATATGTTTCAGGTTTCAATAACCATGCTTCACATAGGCTCTTTACTTTCACATCTACAATAGGGTTTATTTTATGTCAAGCATTATTCCTGGTATACCATTTTAGACTAGTAAAATTCAGTTCACTTAAACCAATGTGAGGCCATACACGCATCTGGTAATTTTGACATGATGTGATGTATTATAGTCTGTTCGGACCAAAAGTTCCTAAGAAAAAAAATGCATGTCTCACCTAACTAAAATTTTTTTCTAATGTTTGAATTTTACAGAAAAAAACTGATACTTCTGAATTGCCTGATGGCAAGTACCTAGAATAGACATCATTGTCAAATACGGAAATGATAAAATGAGTGTTCCCTGTAATACTGTAAAAAAGTGGGTCTCGTTGTGTACATTCATGAAATGGTTCGAATAATGTTTATTCATCAATAGCAGTTCTGGGACATATGAATTTTTCATTTGAAAATATCCTAGTATCAGTTATACTATTGGGAGAATTCAGTGTGGACGCTCAGAAAAAAATAACACTTTTTAAGTTATATTTTACAAAGAATTATACAATCTCTTCACTCTGACCAAGGAAATGATAGGAAAGAAAGACAGAAAAAGCTTACTGCTATAGCTGTTCCTTCTGAACGCTTTCCCGCTTTCGGAGAAAACTTACATTATAAAATGCAGTTAAAAAGAACACCTAATTTTTTGTAACTTACTTGATATGACAATTATATAAGTATTAAAAAATATGAACATTATGAAAATCCATATTGACCACAAATATCACAGTTTCCTAAACAGTTCTCACTGATAATGGGTTTACAAACCAGCGACACGTGTTCCGCTATACAATAGCTTTCTCAAGCAGAATAAAAATTATCGTTTATTTACAAAGATACACAACCACTCATTTCATTTTTCATTTGTAATATAGTGATATATTGATGTTTAAATATGGCTCTGTATTCCATAAAAAACAAAAAACAGTTTTGACATATACATGTTTTGAGTATAAATAATCTCCATTCATCATGCTACAAACTACAATGGTAACTCGTGACTTCCTCAATGAGACTTATTTTGTGTCCAATAAAGGGACAGCAAGACGTCTCAGAATGATCAAGCCCTGGTCTGATGCATCTGGGCTGCATATCACATACGCTAATACTGGTAAATATTCTTTCTATAGCAATTTGATTGCGTCTTACAACATATTGAGACACCTTAAATTTACGTTTTCGAATATCAAATTTTGTTTGACAATAGGCAGGAACATTGTGAATCTCCATTCATCATGCTACAAACTACAATGATACTCTTGTAATGTAATTGTTGTATCTGATGCATTTCGAGAACAGTCTCCTGCTGAATCAGTCATATGAAATATAGACAAAAAACTGTACAGAGAACCCCAATAAAAATCATAAATTGTCGCATCAAAATTAATCCGAGATTCTTGATATTACATCTACAAGTAATCGGAATAACAAAGCAAGTATTTTTCGGATCTATTTGTCGTATGGGAGTCGCCCAGGGAACCGCATTTCAAGGTAGACAGAGGACCAACTTGGTATGTCAATTTTGATGTGTGTTAACGTCAATAACCATTTCATTAATTTTTGGGAAGAGAAGCCATTATATTTTCATTTAGTGGAGTACATATTATTGATCACATATTGAGGGATCTACTGACCCTTTCTAGTAGGTATTTGCAACCAGAAGAGCAGTGTAGTTGAATAATAGGTAGAGTTAAACTGGACTCTCGTTCTCTGAAACACATAATTTGATAGCTTATTGTCTGGATTTCATACAGTTTAGTTTTCATGGGAAGGCCTTGATGATCTTCGTTTAGTTTTTGTTTGTGCTTACACATTTTTCATATTTCATTAATTGGATTAAAATCAATGGCATGGAATATGTCATTATTTTAGAGTTAACAAATGTTTCAATGCATACTTTTTTTTGTTGTTTTCTAATATATTTTTGTTCAGTTACTATTTACATCCAAAATTTGACGTGAAGAAATCTACGTCTGGTGATAGCAGCTGCTATTAATGGAAATAATATCCTTTTGTCATTATATATTACATCTAATTAAGAGAAATTGTTAGCTGATTCTGTTGAGACGAGGCTCATGTAAAAAGAAGTAAAATACTAAAGAGTTCAAAATAGATACACTAACCTCTCGCAGTCATTACATCTGGTGATCTAGCGTCGGGATCTCAGATCAATAATCCTGATCTGAGGTCGGAATTATTATTGCTGAAGTGTGAACTACTTTGATAAGTTAACAAGCCAAGATAATGAAAAAAATAATAACTTTTCAGCAATTACCACAAGGTGGCACATTCGATGATTCACAATTATCAGGTAATTTGTGCTGAAGTGACTTTTTCTTCGTTACATCAACTGACCTCACCGTCAGGTAACTCGTGACTTCCTCAATGAGACTTTTGTGTCCAATAAAGGGACAGCAAGACGTCTCAGAATGATCAAGCCCTGGTCTGATGCATCTGGGCTGCATATCACATATGCTAATACTGATAAATATTCTTTCTATAGCAATTTGACTGCGTCTTACAACATATTGAGACACCTTAAATTTACGTTTTCGAATATCAAACTTTGTTTGACAATAGGCAGGAACATATTGTAGGAATGTTCCCCTCATCAAGCAAAGTTTGGGAATAAAGGTACAAACTGCCTTCATTGGCTATCAAGAAAATGATCTGATGCATCTGGCGACTCCTCTTTGATTGTAAAATAACATAAGTTTGCTACTACTGGAATATACTCTTCCTATAGCAAGTTTTACCCCATCTATTGTATTGAATTCGGGTTAGGTTATGTCATGAAAATTGTATAGCAATGTCCTCTTGAAAGAGAATGGTTTCGAAAGACCGACACAAACATCTGTCATTTGCTGTGTAGAAAATCTGGGTAACAGTCCAGAAAAACAATTTGCTCTTGATCTGATGCATCTGGATATTTTCCTTGGATTTTTAACGCATGATTTTTTCCATCTCGCTCATATCTGTATCGAATTAGGTTGGAAAAGATCATGATTCTTGTATAGCAATGTCCTTCCGAACGAGCAAAGTTTCGAAAGAAAAAACGGCACAAACCGCTTCGATTTGCTATGTAAAAAAAACTGCATAGACAGTCCCCTACCTATTAATGTTTGATAGAGCCCACCACAAAATATGATACTGCAAAACCATATACTGTCTGGATCCGATGACGATGTGTCCAATAGCAACCACTAAATCTTCCACGATTTCCTCTTCATTTCATCACATTTCCATCTATATTTTCGTTTGGGTATTATCCCAATAAAATATTCATTTGCAAGGACATTTGAAAACGTAATGAGTTGTCTAGGGCACAGTGTTATCACTATTTTGTTCTTTGCTGCAACAAGTAGTGGCTAGTAGCAGGAAGAGGGCGTGAGTACCATTTGGACTATGAGAACGTGGCTCGAAGTATAATTTCACCAGCATGGACTGGACACACGAAAAAAGTTTTTATCTGTCAACTTGCACGTCATAGCGAAAGACAGTATGCCTACAGTGTTAACTTCATCCGGATGTGACCAAATCGAGTATGATTGGCGACAAATGCCCTCCGGAGTAATAATAAGCTTCACGGCCTTTTGATTGAATCAGTTCATATGGCGCTTGCAACGTTGAAAGCAACAAATATTTGGCCGAATTTCCTAGGAAATGTTTAGACAGACAACGCGTCGAAGGGCAGAAAGCGAAAGTCCTAATCAAACCATCCACTTTCGACGGCAAAACTCCCTGGAACACTCACAAGAGGCAATTTGAGGCAGCTGGAGATAGCAATGGCTGGAATGAAGAGAAAGTGACAGTCCTCATACTGGCCTTAAAGGGGAAAGTATCCAAAATATAAGTATTGGATCAAGCCAAAGCTTGGTTTCTTGCAAAAAAACCTGTCCTGAATGAAGCCAAGACAAAATCTCTCGTTTCTGAAACTGTACTATCCTACAATACACAAAATGGTCCTGAAAACCTACATACAAAATTTTTGGGAATAGACATAGCAGATGTGCAGCTTGTACATATCTACCAAATTTGCAATAGGCTAAATAGTGTAGTATATGCAATGAGGATATTCAAACAATTTATCAACCAGTCAGCTGCAACCACTGCTTACTATGCACTGTTTAAATCAGTTATCAGATATGGTCTATATGTGTGGTGCTCTGCAGCAGAAACACATTTGCATATTTGTTGTGCAGAAGACCTCTGTGAGATCTATTACGGGCGCTCAGATTGGTGACACGTGCATGCCGATATTCAAGAAACTAAAAATAATGACCATCTATTCATCAATACTATATGTAAAACTTATGAATGTAAAACAAAACATAAACAATTATTCTAACAGTGGGTAATATCCATGATCATAACACCAGAAATAGGAGTAACCTGAGAATACCTCAGACACGACTTCAAAGATTGTATAGCAATATCGATATTAAATTATAACGGTCCGCCTCTTGAAATACGTTCATCTCATTTTTTGAGATTGTGACCCGTTTGCTTTAGGACAAGAATACTGGCCTTACTGTATACTCTCAAATTTTTTATAATGTTGTCCTGATTGTTTGTTATTTCATAAAAGCGTTTTGAATTATATTTTTAATGTATATATTGGAATATTAGTAATTTTTGTGATACCTGTTTGTATTTGACGTGTTCGGAAGCTACAGCTTTGTAATGAACTGGATAAATGATTTCTGATTCTGATTGCTGCAAGTCATCCCGGTTGAGAAGAAGGATTATGAAGCAGTCCTATCGGTTCTGGAGGTAAGGTATGGCAGTCAGCACCTGAAGCAAGAACGCCAGAGCCAGCTCAAGTCAAGATTGTTGCTGTATTCGTTGTTCTAAAATTGTTCGGAACGTTAACCAGCTGATAAACGTCAACCCTCAGAAATCACCTTTTAACGTGCGATTACCCAGCACTGTGGCCTCGTGGGGATTTGAACCCGGGTCTTTCGCTTGAGAGGCAGGTGTACTAACCTCTACACTACCGAGATCCCAAGGAACATCAGAGACTGTGCAAGTATATGGGGCTGACATCGAAAGACTGGTAGAACTCGCCAACCCGGAAGCAACAGAAGAATTCAGTCACCAGTAATGTGTCAACAGCTTTATCGAAGGGGTCAAGATCATCGAAATGCAGCAGGCGTTGAGGTTAGGACGTCACTGCACCCTGAAAGATGCTGTCGTCTATAGAGAATGCATCAGGTCAGGACCTTTGTTCAAAAATCTAGATGCTTTCGAGAAACGCTCGCCAAACGCAGTACCTGCCAACGACTGAAAGTGACGGCCGAAATGCTACAACTGTGACAAAGACGGGTATCTGAAACGCGACTGCCGGGCTCGAACAAGGTTCGAAGAAAGCAGGAGTTGGTGACGTACAGCACTCGAACAAAACAAAGAGAACGAATTGTTCGAAAGATGATTTGAAACAAATAGAGTCTGAGTAAAGACCTACCGCGTGTTCAGGAAGCTGAAAGCTCTGAAGAAACCCTTGCCAATGTAAGTACTCAAGAACGACCCAGAAGGGCGGCCGAAATGCTACAACTGTGGCAGAGAGGAGCATTTGACTGCCAGACTGACTCAAGGTCCAAGTAAAAAAGGAATTGGCGACGTACGACATTAGAACAAGAACCGAAAGGTTCAGAAGACTCTGCTCAGTCAACATACGACTTGAAGAAACGCCATCGCAAAGGAAGAAGTCATAGAAACGCAGTCTCTCAGGAAGACCATGCCTGAAGAGGGGCTGCAAGTCTTGCCAGCGCCAGGAGACTAATAATGGATGGCCCACGCACGATAATGGATGTTTAGCCGCCAAAAAGGTTGCAACAAGGCACGACGGCTACCAACGAAGACGAAATGTCCTGAAAAAAAAATACCTGAAGGTAGTCCGGAAGAGGATCCATCAGGCGCGGATACAGCTTAGTTCCATGGGATGGTAATTCGCGTCGTGAGGGTGACAGAACATAGAAAGCCGCCGCAGGCGAACTTGTTTTCAATTTCATAGAAAGAAATATATTAGATGATTAGATTCAGATAGTTACGTGGTGAATAAAATAAGATTCATTTTGTGAATCTTGTTCACTTTGATTGAAACACTGAATTTTCTTCGATCGTGGGGGGGTAATAACCTTCATTAACCATTGTATACGCGCCTGGGACACACGAAGGAGCAAGACTGTAGAGACAGGAAATCGCAAAACAAGTTCCACCGATGCGCCTAGCAAGTAGAACAGGGACGGTGAAAGAAACCTCGATTTTTGCGTATGGGCTAGTCGAAAGACTAGTGATGTCTATGATGCTACAGGCGTAATGAGTTTCTCATGAAATTAATTCATACAGAAAATCGTCCATTTTCACACAAAAACACAATATAATTCACTTAGAAATAAGTATATTTTGAAGGGTATTTCCGCAAAATGAACACAAAATTAAGGCACAAAATTGAAAAATGTGCTAGAAATTTTATGAACGAATGCACTAAAGACTCGACCTTTGCCAATTGTTCGAAGTACGTGATCATGAATGAGATCAAAAGAATACATGATTACTAATCGCAAATTGAATTGTTGTTGTTTGTTCTAAAATTGTTCGTTTCCGTTAACCAGCTGACGAACGTCAACCCTCAGAAGTCGAAACTTGTGCGAGCAATGGATCAACGAGGCCTTACCTTTTAACGTGCGATTACCCAGCACGGTGGCCCGGCGAGGATTCGAACCCCGGCCTTCCGCTTGATAGGCAGATATGCTAACCACTACACTACCGAGACCACAATTCTATTCTATATTTTTGTATAATGTATATATTGATACTTATGATTCACACACCGTCTGATCCTGTCCACTTGTCCAAAAAGACACGGAAGTATTACTAGAATCGCAGACTAGAGGAGTGATAAGTTTCAGTGTCTCATTCCACAGCTCTTTGAATAATCTAAAGATCGATAATCAAAGTGCAACTCAAAAAAGCCACATCACAATAATCATCAATACTACTATACTTTCGATAACTCCAGAAATCTGTTTGCGACCACAATATTTTTATATCTTGGCAGTGTCTTATATCAAAAATTATCAATCTGTAAAATTTGCTTTGCTCATCAGGGATTTCGTGTAGTAGGAAAATTAATATCTGTTCCTTGTCTCAGTCATGCCTAGTAAAATAGTATTTTTGTTTTTTTTTTCGAAAATATCCGGGCGATTGGTAAGGAACTTCAATATTTTTCATAACAAAATCACCTAGGAATTCTACGCTCAAATGAAACTCAAAATATCACTCCTCGCAAATAAAAAGAAATGAATAAGAAAGAAATATCAAGTTTTAATATATGACATTTTGAGGCAATGTAACCAAATATACGTTGAATTGAAAAATATTCTTCATCATTCTTGATACTGGTCTCAAGTAATGTTCATTCTGAAATGAATTCAAATTTGTCCAAACAAAAAACATGAGCCACAGTGAATCAAATTTGCATTTTATCAATCTAGCAAATCGTTAAATTGCATAAAAAATATTTAGTATTTATTCGTTATATACATAAAAAAACAAAAATTCAACAAAAACGAATCATAACCAACTGAAATACAAAAATAAAAATGTAACTTCAATTTCTCTCTATGGACCTCATAGCTGAAAGCTCAAACCACATTAAAGTTGACATTGAGCAAGTTGTTGGATTTCTTATGAATTCTCGATGAAATTCTATATTTCATTCACGGTATATATCTAGCAGGGGGGGTTGCATTCTGATTTTGATCGAACACTGGCGTAAAATTAGGAGTACTAAGGTGGGCGCGTTCTAGGCTGCCAACAAGGCGGGGCAGCCGTAGGATGATTCCATCTAAACCCAGCTGAGGTTTGAGGAGGGCAAACATTTCGTGGAAATCTCAATCGTGGAGAGTTGTTCCAAATCGGTGGAGGTGGAGGCAGGTTAGGGGGAGTCATAATAGGTTGAGGCATATTGGGTGGACGCATATTAGTTGGTAGCAGATTGGGTGGAGGCATATTGGGTATTCCGTTGAAAATTGGGTTGATGCTGTTCCAATCTGGCTGTGGTGATGGAACCCTCATGTTTGGTAGAGTTCCACAGCTTCGAGTGGGCGCCGAAATATTCGTTGGATTACTCGATCCTTTATTACTCCATGATGTAGGAGACTGAGCATTCCATCTGAAACAATGTTTTTCATATATTCACAACAGCATAAAAACAATCTAGAGTTTCGTTACTCTCGTATTTTCAGGTTTACACTAGTTGAGGTAGGTTAAGAAACCAAAAAAACTACGAAGAAAGATTCCATCCCCCACAATATAATGCCATTCAAACAGTAATCGTTCTGATAGTTCAAGATATATAGATAATACATCCAATTCATAATTGCGATATCTATTGTAAGATGAATATCAAATCAATTTTCCAACTTTCTCTATCCAAAGCATACATTTCCTGGCCTGCTTGTAGGGAACAAAGTCATACTTTTTATCAGTTATATGTCATTCAATGCATTGTCAAAAGCTGCGAGAAAAACTACCAAAACCGGAGTGAAACCCAAGAAATAATTAAGTAGAAACATCTATTAAATTATGGAAGAAACTCCCATAGAAATCATAGATAATACAATATAATTATAAGAATTATCTGTTGATCAATCTGGCATTTAATGAAAACGTCATTACGGGACAAAGAAATCATGTTAATCCAGTGAAATCAGTACAAAATAAAAATGACCACACGAAAATCAAGCTCCAGCGATTTAAATAATACTTAGGGGCCGTTCAAATATTACGTAAGCAGATTTATTAAAATTATATACCCCCCCCCATCCCCCTTGTCAGCAAACGTAAGCAAAGCTCTTACCCCCTCCCCCCATGCTTACGTAAACATTTTTCAATTAAAAATGTATTTTTTCATATTATATTCATGATTTACAAAAATGAGTATAGATTTAGGATAGAGATTAGATTTTACTGATACAGTAGTCAACATAGAGTAACGGACAAAATATAATCTTACGAACATAACAAAATTATTTTAAATATTTGATACACATATTGAATTCAAATTAACAGTCTTCAGTCCATGAAACCCGAATCCATGACTCAAGTTTTCGATGACATTGGATTGCTTGGATTGCTGTTCAGCGAGCTGTTCAGTGTTTTGAGTCTGCTCACTTTCATCCGATTTTGGAATGTCTACGTCGTTCTCATCGAGCCATTCAACATCATGGTGCTCTAAATTTTGAATAATGCACATCAATTCATTAGCCCTATGGCTTTAAATAATCTTTGAAGCTGGGAATCGAACCCATCACATACAAAAAACTAACACCCTGTATTTTGTGACCAATTGACGGAGTCAATCTTAAGAAATAAATCTATGTAATGAATATTACCTCTATACTTTGAGATTGGTCATAACATAAACTTTTTGGCTATTTCTAGTACTCAAAGGTACCTAAAATGATTTCGTCACTCATGCAGTATAAATTGGATTTATTCTTAGTCGCCGCTTGCAATTCTTCTTCAATTCTCTTAGATACAATAATATCTAGTTCCTTGTCGGACTTTGCTTATGATTTATAATTTCGCCACACTTTGTTAACTAACTTTTGTACATTTTGTACTTTCGTACTTGTATGAAATTTTTTAAAACTTCCAAACAATTTCGATTATAACTTGAATTTGTCTATTTGAAACGACATCTTATTGAAAATTTAAATTTTAGCTGATGGAATCAACGGTAACACAAATGTTAACTTGCTTAGCTATGCTTACAATACGTCTACTCGCTATAGTTACCAAACGAAACAATACACTGACAGAGGAAATTCAGACAACTGAATAGCACGCAGTAATTCCCCTAATCGGTTGTAGAGAAATGCCTAAACGTAAGCGTTTATATTTGGGAAATCCCCAAAAAAGCGTTTCGTTTTCAAGCATAGACAATGTGAGGGTTGCCATTCGTGTTAAGTCAATAACTACCGATGACGTAATCATCATCTAGACTCCCCTACCCCCCATGTCATCCAAAATAAGCAAAGCAATGACACCCCCACCCCCCCCTAATGCTTACGTAATACTTGAACGGCCGCACATTCCTTTCAATTCGCAAATGATGAAAGTAAGTTATGAGAAAAATAAGACATTGAAAAAGAGAAAAGTGACTTTATCAAGGGTCTCAAAGAAGAAAATCGACATCTGTGGAAAATTATAGAAGAAAAAGAACTTCTGATCATTGAAAAAGAGAGAAACATTTGCCAATTACAAAAAGAAGTGGAGAGACTACATTATAATTATGACCTAATCACTTCTAATATAGTAAGAAAGGAAACTATAATGGAAACTTTGGAGAAAATCAATCAAAAAATAAAGAATATAGAAGAAAAACATGTTTTTAAAAGTGCTCCAACATATTCTCAAGTTGTAACTCAGTCCAATCCAAAGAAGACAAACATCCATCCAGATTCAATAATAATCAAACCAAAAATACCAAAAAACTTGCTGAAAACGAGGAAAGATCTGACCGAAAATATTAATACTAGTAATCTTGAGGTGAATATTGCATCAATAAGAAAAATCAAAAAAGGAAGATTAGAAATACATTTCAGAAATGAAGATCACCACAATAAATTGAAAGAAGAGATTAAAAATAAACTGCAACACAATTATACGGTTGGAATGAGGAAAAAATTAAACCCAGGAATCAAAATTGTAGGAATATTATTAGATGAATCAGTTGAAAAAGATTTATTGCAAGAAACTATTCGAGGACAAAACCCTTTTATAGACGATGATGACGTCATAAATATAACGTATTTGAAATATATATCTCACAAAAATCAGTATACCGTTTACGCAGAAGTTAATGGAAATCTATTTATAAATATTTTTGAACTGAACCAAGGAAAATTATTTATTAATTGGCAAAATGTAGGCATTCAGCATTATATTTGCAAAGCCTAATCAAAGAATTTGTCATAGGTGGTTTTGCCATTTGCACCGGGTACAACTTTCCATCTCGTCTTTCATAACCGAATTGGAGTAAGTTCGGAAGCCCATATATTGCAGCCCTTAAGCAATGTAAATACAAAACATCAAAAGTTCTAATAATTTCATTCCATTTGAATTAAATCCCAGCTTAAAAGAAATTTATTGGCTGATCCTTCAAACCAAATCCCTCAAAAACTACTATTCGATAGCTCATGCTAAAAGTGGATGTTGAGTACGAAAACATCGGAATCTGCACAATTTATAAAAACTTGTTCAATTCCTCCACGAACAGCAACAAAAATATGGCTGGAAATCCTTCAATCTGCTTCTGGAGAGATGAATGAACATATTTCGACGGAAAAAGGTTTCGTTTTCTTTTTAAATATTAATGTAATAGTAGAATGTAGCAGATTCAATCATTCTTCTGAAAATTGTAAGAATCCCTTAATTTTTTCTCGATGTGGTGGTTGTCATGAAGATAATAACTATACAGAAACAAAATTAAAATGTGCTAACTGTGAATTCTCGAACACAAATTTCAAAACCAGTCATTGTTCCAACCACAAAGCCATTGATAAAAACTGTAAAGTGATGAATTTTCAAGAAACCAAATATATTACCCAAATAAACTATGAAAATTAAGTTATTATCTTTATCATATATGAACATAAGGAGTTTAAGACATAAACTAACAGATGTTGAGTTATATCTGAAGAAGGAAGAACTTGATCTTACAGAAAGTTGGTTATATCCTGACGGAAGTTTGTTCATCCATATTCCAAATTATTCCGGAATACATTAATGCAGAGAACATTATCGTGGTGGAGGAATCCCAACTTTTTTGAGAGGAGATTTAGACTACAACATTCTCGAGAAAGTAACAATTGACAACTGCAACTATATTATTATTGATAACTTCCTATACCCCAAAACCCAAAGTTGGTGTTATTTATCAACCACCTAATGTAGATGCATTGAAGTTTTTCAAAGTTATTGATTCTATTACCATGAAATATAAAAATTTGATATTGATGGGCGATATGAACTTGAACTTGTTAGAGGATAATGATATCATTGACGAATATAAAAACATATATGAAACAAATGGTTACAATACTATCAATGTGATTGACGAACATTCTAGGCAAAATTTCGATGAAAATAAAACAATTCTTGATCATGTGGTAACAAACTTTCAATTACATAGTTTATTTTATCACTTCTATTGGGAAGACAATCATATTACAGATCACAAAGTAATAAACATAAAAACTGAAAATATTATTCAAACCAAACCAAAAATGATCGAAATAATCGTAAACATTTTAGATATGACTGAATTTCGTGAAAATCTCTCTCGAAAAGTCAATTCATTCAATAATATTCCCCCATTTGAGGAACTTGCAAATTGCATCAAAGAATCAAAAAAATAATGCAGTTATAGGAAAATGTTCAGAACAAGAGAAAATAATAATTGGATAACTGATGACATATTGGGAAAGATGAAAATTCATGACACAATTTATAAAAAACTGAAAATGTATCGGAATAATGATGTATTCAGAAGCTCTCAAAAAACTCAAAAATGAAATTGATTATCCTTGCAAAAAATTGAAAAAAGATCATTTAAATGCTGAATTTGTAGGAGCTGGTACTAACACAAAAAAAAATTTGGGATGTAATAAATCCAAAAATTACATGCAGTAAAAAAAAATTCTCACTGTATACACCAAATCAAAAGTAAAAATGGTGGTTCACTAACATGTGAAAAATATATATGTAATGAGTTCAATATTTTTTTTCTGAAATTGGAATAGATTTGTCTAAAAAATTAAAAACTTAATGAAACATGTCCATACCTTCTTCTTCTTCCAATTCAATATTTTTAAAGCCGACTTGTAGAGAGGATATTTATAAAATTATAATGTCTCTTAAAGTGAATTCTCCTCCAGGAGAACATCAAATAATCACTAAGAATTTGAGAGATATTGTCGATATAATAAGTTTACCCCTAGCACTCATAATGAATAAATGTATTAAAGAACCATTTTGAAACGAATCTATAAAAGTGGTGAACGAAAAAATACCTCAAATTACCGTCCTATAGCTCTTTTGAATATATTTGCCAAAATCTTCGGAAAAGTTAGAAAAATTCAAATTATGAATTTAATTAGTGACAATAATGATTTTGATAACTTTCAATATGCTTTTTAAGAAAATTCAAACACACAATCTGCAGTGACCGACCTTATGAATCACATCTATGAAAGTCTAGATGGAAGTAACTATGTGATAACAATATTTCTGGATTTGAAAATAGCGTTTGACACAGTCAACTATGGAATTTTATTAGATATCCTTGACAACTCTGGTATAAGAGCTCATGCACAAAATTCATTTTGAAATTATTTTGGAAATCGTGTACAGTATTTTAAAATCAATAATTGCACAAGTGATGGAAAATTATCTACAAATGGATAAAACATCAATCTTACAATTAGTTCAGATAATTTTTAAACAGAAAAATATGAATGATGTGAAACTCAATATAAAAATAAATGATAAGGTAATCAAAGTTCAAAATCATAAATATTTATAAATAAATTGAATTTTTAAAAACATATAAAAGTTAAAAACTATTGTTCCGTTTCTAGAAGCAAACAAAAGAATACCTTACTTGAATAAATATGAACAAATTCTATTATTGCAATCTAAAACAAAAAAATATAGTTTATCGTTTAATGAACAAAGCAATCAAAGTAATTTATAAAAAACCATGGGACACTCCATCGTCGGAATCATATAAAATTACTAATAACATGACGTTGAACTGTTTGATAAAACTCGAAAAAGCCAAATATACATGCAAACAAAGTAATATTTTGTTCTTTAAAAATTATACTGTACACAATTATAATACTAGAACTTTCAATAATTATCATCTAAACGTTATTCACACCAATAAGGGTAGAAACAATCCTATTTCAAGCTCAATAGAAGCATTCAATAAATTACCAGAAGAAGTGGAATCTTTCAAATCCATACAATTTTTTTTCGAAAAAACTGAAAAAAAACTACTAGAATAATGATGTTCATCAAAGTACAAGTGACAATTGTTAATATATTATTAGGTTATTTGATTATCATTATTAGTATTTTAACTTCCTTATACCAGAACCCCATTCTGTTCGGAAGTTGTCGGTTTGAATAAAAACGTCATCAATGAAATAACTTATACGGCATTGGCGGCCTAAACTAAATATCATTATATAGGTATAAACTTTGCCGTTTATTCATAGAACATCCTGTATTTTGTAAAATGGTAGAAATCACTGAAGAAGGTAAGATATTTTCAAGATGTAAATATATTGAGAAAATGAAAGTTAAACAGCAAATTTTATAATAGAGCTACAGCAATACGTTACGTTCATGATTCCGCAGAAGTTACCTGTGAATCCCGGTAGAGCAAATTGGTGCACCGCTCACTTTTCATTTTCATGATAGGCTTGTAGGTGTTGGTTCAAAATCTGTCTTTTTTTTGAAGGTCCTTAGTTTTAGTACTTGGATGAATTTTGTTTGTTAATTTCAAAAATGAATAATTTAAAAATGACTTGTTATTCGAGGGAGGTGGAAAAAACATGTAAAATATGGGGATTAAGTGTAAAGTGCCTTTTCCTTCCTTGAATGATTACTGCCCTTCGCTACGCGTCAGGCAGTAAACTTAATCCTCGGGAGGAAAGGAAAAGTCTCCCTCGTTATACAAATAGCTATTGAATTATTTTTCATCTCTAATCGAACGAAAACGTTTATTTGGACCTGCAAGATTGAGACATAGTAGTAAATGGATCTCAAAATGTCGAGGAAGCTATTCTTCACGCCGTCTAAATATATGCCTGTTGATCTCTTGATATTCGAAGCAGTACATTTCTCTATATTTTAAAAATATGGCCCATATAAAATATGTCCTAATTCTCTCATTCATGAAATGGATGAGACGGAATTATGACGTCATTAACGTATGTCTAATGTCGATGTGAATTTTATGTTATTTTTGACAGTTCAGTTGTCATAGTTTGATTTGTTCAGTATTTTTGGTTATTTTCGCCTTTTTCAGTTAATTTTTCATTGCCTTTCCGGTATAATGAGAAAGAGCAAAGCTTAATTTTGAAGTTAATTGACTACTTAAGAGAAATATATGCTGGAGTGCCGCTTTTACCGTTAAATGAATGAATATGTTTATTGAATAGGAAGGTAATCCTAAATGCAGTCTACACCGTATGTATCTACCTATGTTATGCAAAATGTAAGTTTTTATTGATTTGATTTTATTAAATTCTATAGCGTGTTGCTGATGCTCCAGAAATATCTATTAGAACTAATCAAAAACTAGCTACCAGTGGAATGAAAACAGATAAATACTACAAAATCAAAGTTCATGTCGGACATGTTTCTGCTCGAGGATCATCGATTTATATCATACATCAACATGCAATAAGAACACGAGTGTATGCGATGTATTCTGCAGGTAGGTACATACTTATAATAATTTTGAGGTTGAGTGTAAAATAACATTCAACTAATATAAGACAAACGTAAAACAGCAGAATACGTCACCGATTATGACGTAACGACAAAGGATGGTTGAACAAAGTATAACTAACTGATTGCTCAGTAATCTCAGAAGTCAGTTTCATACGAATTCCATATTTTATGCCGCAAAAATGAAAATATCAATATTTTTCAAGATATAATTTTCCACCAACAGTTAGCATATGCATACCAAAGTGTACACTCAGTATGAAAGAGACAATGAAAAGTGAATGAAATCTAATTTGTAAAATATTTCAATGATCAAACTCAAATCGCTTACCGGGGATAGTTCTGGTAGATCGGGGGAGGCACAGATGGATTGAAAGGTGTGGAGTTAGCATGAAATGAGGAATGGTATCCACCAGAAGTCAATTGTGTATGCTGACCATTCATTTCGTTGAGTTGTATCCTACGGTTCCTGTAATTATCATGCTGAGTGGTCTTTCTGCCTCTACCTCTAGTCTTCTCCCAGGGATATGATTGTTTTCCATACCCATTTTCGGGAAGCTTCCGTTTTTGGGGTAATCTTTCATCACCACTCTCAGATATGTCTGTATCAGAAGACTCCTCGTCAGTGCCTGCATCTGTGTGCTTCGCTCTGCAGTTTTGATGAAAATTATTCATAGAAGAGTTGATCACATCCATAAAGTACAATATACTTGGACATACCATGTTGTGTGGGTATATACTCGGAAATTTGCTCATAGATGAAAGAGTAAAATCATACTTATGCACATACATTCAAATTTGCCACCTCAGCTATAAAATGTTACTGGATATTTGCACGCGAGTTGTTCACTTTTTGGGGTTTTGCAGATACATTAAGAAACTAACCATTATCCCAAGATCCTGGGACGAATTTACTGTGCTGTATCTTACTTTGATTTTAGAAAAGCCAAAAGGGATTGGAGGTGAGTTTGAAAAAATATCTAAGAGAACATAAACCATAGTATGCAAAATTTTCAATTCACTTCAAAAGTTGGTATATTTTACAAAAAAAAACACTATTTGATTTGATTCTTCAACCCACGGTTTTATAACTTGTTAAATTGGCAGAGAATATCAGAATTATCATATGTAAATCGCTAATGGAATTAATGGCCAAGATATACAGAAATGTTTATTAAGAAACAAGGTTTTAATCTACAATACTTACTCCAATAACTGTTTAAGAAAAACGAAGCGTGAAAGATTTTCATTTGGAGTAGAATACACTTTCATTTTGGTCTTGATGCCAAGTTCATCTATTTCCTTGGCACTTTTGAATACTATTGAATACATTGGTGAACATACCGGACCAAAGGTATCAGATACTTCACCAAGAGGTTTTTTAGAATCATTGTCATCAATGAAGAGAATAGTCCCCTGATCATAAACTGGAGTTCCTTCAATCGCAGTGATTATAACTGAAAGAAAATCATAATATTACAAAAGTTCAAAAGTTAGTGTATGAAAGTGCTCAGATTATCTACAGCATCAACTGACTACTTTTCAATCATTAACTCACAGGTCACAGCTACAATATGGTTACCACTAATGTGTCAAAACAATTCAAGACTAAGATTAGTCAATCTACAATCTATATGATATAGAATAGAATTTGAGAAGTTCATTGAAAAAATATAAATGAAAAGTAAAAAAATACTGTTAGTTTCCGATCATAACATCTGTGGGAAACAAGATAGGGTTGAAAATGAAAGGGCACCAAATATAAAAAGAATTAAACCATTTGCATTGTAATATTTCTCTATGTTCTTGCAAAGCCTGGATTCGTGCAGGTTGTGTGAACATTACTCCATCAGAGATCAAATGTCTGCTAGAGTACTAAGTACCCAAAGATTTCCAGTCTTTCAAACTACAAAAAGTAGTATAATGTGTACTCGAATGGTTTTCAATCCTAGTTTCATTCGTTTGTCTGCACAGAAAGCACGAGTAGGCAAACAAAAATTTACCAAAATTGAAGATGATTATCTTAAAAAGATTTTACATATACAGATCATTACCATTATTATAGATAGATGTTCGATTATCTAGAATGCCTTTTAGTGGGAGGTAGTCTTTCTGAATACTAATGATTATTCTACAGAATGGAATGCCCATTTCTATATTCCTAGGAACAATCCAGCAGGTACCATAAAATTTATAATCTATTAGCTGACCCGTCCCCACTTTGTTGGGCGTTAATTATTTTTATGGTGCAATATTATTGTGTAGTTTTTAGGACTGTTTTATCAGGTTGAACCCCCAAAATAACTTTCTATGCCTATTCTTCCCCGTTAGGCGATTAATTTCAATGAAATACAAAACACTTCTTCCATCTACTCTGTCAAAGAATTCTTTTGCAAAATGTGAAGTAGATTGGACCTAGGAATCACGTGGTCCAACACAAACTTTGACTTAGTTTTTTACCCCCTCAGGGGTGGAGTTATGAAAAACCCTTAGTTATCGGATGCCTACGCCATACAAAGAAATCACACTCCGAGTGTCATATTTCTACGATCAGCGGTCTAGGGTGTGCGTTGCTCCACCCCAAAATAACTTTCCACACTTTTTCAACCACGTTAGTCGAATGATTTCAATAAAATACGAAACACGTATTTCATCAATTTTGTAAAATAATTTTTATGCAAAATTTGAAGTAGATTGGAACAAAGCAACACGTTGACCCATACAAATTTGGCGCCCGTTTTTCACTCCCTTAGGGGTGGAATTTCCGAAAACACCGAAACGAGATATTCCATGTCCGTCTCCTGGTTCTAAGCTATCTCCACACCAATTTTCAGCCAAATCGATTTCAATTAACTGCAGGGGAACATTAGAATTGACCATTCATTATTTCATTTACCAATCATGAGCTTTTTTACTTCTATATGTGAAATATATTCTATCAGTTGTTGTTCGTCATATTCATTAAAATATTCAAAGGAAATTGAGAAATTCTACATAATGTTTACAGGATGAATCATGAGAGATCATTTGGAATTCAGAGGGCGATTTCTTGTAATATATCATGAAAAACTATTACATAAATTATATATATATATATATATATATATATATATATATATATATATATATATATATATATATATATATATATATATATATATATATAGATATATATAGTAATTTCCTTCCTTTCTCAACAAAACATGTCATAATTTTGATGAACAGTCAATTCTTTATTGAAAACTCAAAAAGTTCATTTCACATTCAGTTTCAATTTGATGTATTTATCTTTTAGCAAATTCGAAAAAAAAAATGATTTCTGGGTCACAGATTACAGAAAAATTATTTTCCTTTTATATCTTGGAAAAACACTCAAGGTATCAAAAAGTTGTAATGAATGGTTATCTAATCTTGCCATTACATTTAAACAAAATCAGTGGTATGCAACGATTTTCATCATAAATATCAATAAGGTGAACCCTTGAAAGCCATCAACTATTATTTCAATTCAATTTTTACATGAAAAAAAGGAGAAACAAAGTACAATCAAAATCAGAAAAAATGCTTCCGTGTAATTGAAGCTACAGTGTATTCATTATAGAGTGCACGTAAACAATGCATCTAGCATGATACGCAGGTGGACAGTTAGTCTCTCGTTTCAAATTGTATGAAGCAATCACTATCTAGTACTGAATAGTATTAATACTTATAGTCAGGAGTGCATGTGTTACTTTCATCAATATATCCAGTACAGATTCGGATGAATTTGATATAATCTAAACATATACAAAGGTGAAGTGCATGAAAATCCGAAAAGTTAAATATATTGTTACAAAAGTAGTCAGTTGTACAGGCATATAAAAGCTAGTGTATATAATACGCTTCGTGATTTTCTCCATTCTCAAAAAGCAAAGAAGTCTATCTAATACTGTGGATTTTGTGAATGAATTTGATGAAAACGCCAAATACTTCTTTTCAGTAGTTCCAATTCCTGCCCTAATCTACTCAACCCTTCACATGAACTTGTTTATGAGCACTCTTTCTTCAACGTGAATGCCCTAGGTATAGTTAAATGTGAAGACTTTGATACAATATTTCTTGAAAATTAGGTTAGTAAGGGCACATGTTTTCCTTCATGAAGTATGACACAGAATTACTTACAGGGATTTAAGATCATCCCTCAATAATCACTTTGTATATTAGGATATTTCAATTCAGATATTATAAAAGCAAATTCAATGGACAGTGCCTTCACTTTTCCAATACAATTTGTAACTATTTACTTTACTCACCTGTTGTAACTACAATAGCAGATACTTCACCTATGTGTGAAAATACCTCTTTCTCATAATCAACTTCCAATTTAGAGAGATCTGTGAAGAGTGATGAGTGAGTAATGCATAATCCTTCGGTACTTTCACCAACCTCTTTTGAGGTAGCTTTGCCCTTCATGGGAGGTCTAACTTCCGATCTGTAAATATTGAGATCATCAAGTAAATGCTCATAAATGAAATGAAGTTTTTAAAATATTATTCACTGCGTGTTTTGGAAAATAAAAATTCTGATGGGAGAAATTTCAATTAGGAACACCATAATCATTTGCTGGTGTTTTGACAATGTTCAGGAAATAAGTTTACCGAAACTTCAAAATGATTAAAATTTTGAGGTCAGTTGACTTTTCTTTGAGTTGACAAACAAATAAATTTTCAATTTATTAAGACCTGAAAACTGTTAATGATATGATCTATAACCAACTAATAATTGAATCTTCTCTTTTATTTATTAATTTTTTTGCTTATTCAATAACATTCATACTCACTCAGAACTTCCATCATCACTTTCTGATGTGATGACATTCAGGTCATTATCAGAATCTGAGCTGCTATCAGAATCTGAGTCACTATCAGAATCCGAAACTCTGCTGGCAGGTTTTTCAATATTGATTTCTTTGCTATCATTATTTACCTCATCAGATTCTTCATCACTATAAACCAATAAATTTTTCAATGACTGTGACTCGTTTTTTATGATTACTTGAGATTCAGTCTGCCTCACAAAATTATTTTCAGAAATATCGAGTTTCTGGACTTTTTCTGACAAGGTATTATTGATTCTTGTACCAGTCTCTGCAGCTGGTTCGAGATGTCTGTCATTATAGCTTGTGGATATTTGAGATGTAACACAAGTTAGGCTTTTTTCCAGGTTAGTAATACCATCAGTTGTATTGTTTAGAATATTCACAACTGGTTGCGATTCTACAAGCTCAACTTCCCCTTTATCATTATTTTTGGCAACGATAGTGTTTTGAACAATGATGGATTCAGTGGTTTGTGCACCCTCATTTAGATTTTCTATGAATCTAGCTCTTTCTACATCATCCTCCTCCAACAATTCATTAACAGTATTTTTGTTAGAATTTTCATTGGTCAATGAACATTTCAATGATTCTTCAATGCCTTGGTGAACGTGTTCATCCACCCTTTCAATTTCTACCTGTTGTTGAGAGACAGGAAAACTTTCATTGGGATTTTGTTCCAATATATATTTTTTCCTATCGTCATCAGATGTGGCATTTGTCGAAACTGTCAAATCTTGCTCAAATCTCGCATTTTCCATTTTTCTTATTGGGAAGTCGATATGGAGACTGTGAAAAACATCAAAGACAATTTCAATCAAATCAATTTTCTTCCTTTCTAGAGGTTCGCAGACACGGCGTCACTGGACTATTTGATATCGATTTTCTGTATTCAACGTACCTGCACTATTCTCGACCTAGTTTTTTTCATTTTTCTACACCTAAAATTCACAGGCTAATCTTACGTTTAATGCGTTTAGGCAAGGCAAGAATGCAAAAGTGTATCTATCAATCTAATGTGGAAAGCATGAGGTTAGAATATAAAATAACATTCTTCTTCTTTTTAGTTTGGTTGGTCGTTGCCACGGATAATAGAGTATACGGTCGTTCAATGCTACGTCATTGACTTGTACATGTCACTGGGTAACCAATCAGAAAACATGATTTGAGCAGGGCTGAAGTTTGAAAATGACACCGGCTGACAATCAAGTTTTCTGATTGGTTACCCAGTGACATGTACAAGGCAATGACGTAGCATTGAACGACCGTATACTCTATTATCCGTGGGTCGTTGCCGTGGTCGTTGCTTCCTGTAGAGGTGCATTTGACCAGCACACTCTCATTACATAACCATAGTTATGCAACAGAAGTTTCGTCGGAGAAGCAGTCCGTCTTGTGTAACACAATCCTGCTTCCAGTTGGCTGGATACTATATAATTTTGAGGTTTCTTGTGTCAGGCTGGATTCAGACAGATCCGAAATCCGATGGTACAACGATAAGAGAGCTTTCTGGTTGGTCCAAATTTGAATTTTTATTTGGCGGGGGGAATTCATCCGAAAGTTTTAACTTTTTCCGATGTCGTATGAAGAAAATAGATTCTGTCAAATGCAATGCCCAATAATAAAGATGTTCTGATTGGTGCATTATTTTTGGTGGGAATCATTCGAATGGAATGTTGTTCTGCTATCCGATGTCCTATAGAATTGAAATATATTTAACTTCGTCCGACAAATTTACCCACGGAACATAAAGGACGCATATTTTCTGACAGGAATCTGACGTTGTGGCAGTTCGTAGTGAATTTTGGTCATGTCCGGGGATTCACACCGAATACGAATAGGAGTCTGAAAACTCTTTCCAAATATTTTTTAACGTATATAGCAGCTAAGGGGGCGAGTCGAAATATTTTCTCGTTTTGAAATCATCTGAAAACTATATGTGACCTCGGATTAAAACATATATCATTTGAATAGAAACTGCATCTCTTCATCATAAATATTCGTTGTTTTGGTATCAATTGATGTTAGATAAACCTGATAGTATCACTATGAATCATGAAATACCATTATCTAGTTATTTATAAGGTGTTCAGGTAGGTTTCTTCCTTGAGGAAACATTGAGTTGAGAATAGTGCGCATGGATCTCCTTTGTATAGTCAAGTCGTGTTTCTTATGGCTTTAGAATTTCATCTATTAAATAACGATATCACAACAATAGTTTACTTTTCAAGTTGATGTGAATTTTGCTTGCAAATGAATATCGAATTCAGCCTGAATTATTTCGATCAGAGCAAACTCAGACTGTGTTTAGACTATAAAAGAAACAGAATAATCAACACAGAACAATTCAATATCAAAATTAGCTTAGTATAATGGTTGTAAAATTTTAGTTCAATATGTAGAGTCATTTTGGCACTTCCGATAACGTTCCATATCGAACACTAATAGTTTGACGGAATTTTCATTTCTGCAGTCTTCAAATGTGTCTAGTTCATTCTTGTACAGTAACCGACATGTTCTCCTACTATCTCCATATTGTATTTAATTGCCTTTCAAATATAATTTGGAAAATATTCCCTTCCATTCCACATTTTTCAATTTTATAAGGAAATTTATAGTTTTCTGGCGGTGTTCATGATTGTTTAACCGCCAGATGCACCGTGTGTTTATTTAAACGGTGTTCAGCAATCGAGATTAGAACCAAGGAATAGATTTTCAATTCATCGTGAAAAGATTTAGCGATCCACGACGATGGTTTGGGGTTTGGCAGCATTGCATTTAAACCAGAACTGAGAAAATTAACCCCACTTTTTTGAAAACTTTAAAATAAACAACACAACTCTAGAACGTTACAACGATATTTTATAATTTTTTTACAAAAGCAAACTTTGGTAGTTTTTTCTGCTATCGTCCCTATCAGTCATTACTACTAGCCCTACACCCTACAATAAAAAAATGGCGACAAAGCAGCCTGAAAGGACACCAAATTTTTCGCCAGGTGAGATTCGAGTCTCCATTGAAGATAAGAACAAGACTTGGAAGAAGATTGAAGCAGAGTTTATTGATATTGCTCCCCTTGTTTGTCATCGGAATTCAGATCAGCTTAGAAGACTTTATGAAAACAAGAAAAAGGAACTCCGCAAGAAGACGGTCGATCATAAAAAATAATCTTTTTTAACTGGGGGTGGTCCGTCGTGGTCCTCTTCCCGATATGATGTGGGATCCAATAGAGATATTACTCTCAATAGTAAATAATGAAAAATCTGTATCTGGTACTAACAGAGAATTTGACTGTGACAGTGATGAACCGATGTCTAAAAAGGCACAGCCATCAACCAACCCATTGGAATATTCGTCAGATGTTTACACATTTAATGATGTTGATGGGGAAATTATAATATATTTCTGAAAGAATAATAACTTTTATGGTCTTGTTTTTATAGGTTATAAACCCCCTAAACGCACGCTTAAACGTTCGTCATTCTAGGATCGAGTTAAACCTGTTTAATCTGTCAAAAATAAACCAGTGCATAACAAAAATTTCATTTAGGCAGGATTAAGAGGATCATCGGGATTAAATGAGTACGGTGTGCATCTGGCGGTTGGATATATTTATATCTTTCACTGGCAGTTAAATATTTCGAAACTGCATAGCCAATATCGGATTCAAGTTGGTTACGAATTTCGCTTTCCCTTTCATTATTTAAACTAATCGGTGTATTCTCAACTGATATAGAGAGTTCATCGTGTTCTTGATCAGTTTTTGCGATTTTTCGTACGAAAAAACTTCTTATATCAGTTGCTCTTTTCATCACGATTCAAATATGTGAAATATAACTAATTCAAAAACTTTTTGAGTCCGTAGCAGCAGCAAACTGATTAAACTGAACACTGACTTCAACACGAACACGATTCGTGGTTCATCGGCAGCCACGTGACATTATAACCGATTACCTCAATCCATCTTGGCATAAACTCAGATACTTTTCCAGTAGCACACTGGTAGTGTAGACAAAGACAAAAGAAAAAACACCTTCTAGGTATAAATTTCAACACAGTTAACACATATAATATGTGTTTTTTTTTTATTTCAGTACACTTCTCAGAGATTTCAGGCCATATACGTTATTAGTTCTGTGCCAAGATGGATTGGATGAGCTGTACAAACGAACATGTTGAGATGAAAATACGACCAATAATATGCTTTTCCACTGGTCATGTATCCGCCGCAAATATGACTAACGGTCTCAACAAACGGGTTTCTCATCAAATTACATATATTCATACATACATATATATATATATACGTGTAGGAGAAAGAAGATAATATATTAATTAGTTATCAGTAGATTTCATTGAGCATCAATTCAGAGGGATCGACGGAGATTTTCGTTTTCTCTTCGAGCTACACGAGCTGCTTTGGGGGGCTCCGCCCCCCTTCCTTAGACACGCCACTGATTCTGGGCAATTCTCAACGAAGTTGATTCGGCTGGCAATCGGAATATGTTTGATAAAAACTCATAATAAACTTTTGGCCCCAGAAAATATAGTGTTGAGGCGAATGTTTATATTCATTAGAGTACCTTGAACCCTCAGAAGACTTCCCAGAAAGTTTAAGTTGAGATTCTAAAAATGTCGCTAATGTTGGTGAACAATTCTGTTTAACATACTCTACAACTGCTCCACTCGAAATTTGACAGCTGGAAGGAATATTCTGCTCTTTCGCATTTCGTTGAAGGACTCTCATTTCATTTCTCAAGTGAATCTTACGTGATGAATTCTTAGATAATGATGTAGATGTCTGGGTACACATATCTGAAATATACACTTATTATAATAAACTGACAACCAACATTAGGAATTTGGATATTTTTGTGGGGAGAATGAAGTTTGAAGAATTATTTTCTTTACTTTCTGCTTCGAATCAAAGAATAGAAATGACAACACAGGAAATATAAATAATTTATTGCTATGGAATGGTTATGTTCATAACAGTGTTACGCTTTATACCGTCACTTTTTGTCGCAACAAAAATTTTCATGTTTTCTGCACAAACACAGAAAGTACTCTTACAGCATATTATGAAGCCCTACTCGAATTCGAGATATCAGTATCCTCCAACACTTTTCTGGAAAATATTGAATTCATCATATTCGTTCATCCAATCACTGCATATATTTGTTTGAATAATTCTATTCCCTAGAATGAACCAGATATAAGCTTTCATATTCCATTTTATGTTCCCGGCACTTTTCCAAACCTTCAACACATCCAATAATCAAAATCGCTCATCAAACCGACATACTCGATGTCCAAAACCCTGTGAATCTTTAATCGTTTTCAGGCAATGGTATTCAAGGGGTTTTATTGCTGGTTTTGGCATATTCCGGATGCAATCAATATGCGGCGATTATTTCTCTCACAGTAGATGTCACTGGAAACGGAGCAGTTTCTACTGGACCACTTGCAAGCATCGTGGATATCAGGCCCAAATATGCAAGTAAGTAACTGACTATACTATGAAAGATAACATGTGAGAACTTGGGAAAAAGAGATCAATTACATTGAAAATCAAACCGATATCACTCCAAATCGAAGCGGGTTAAACTGACCTTTCAAACATCAAGTGAAAACTAGGGTATTGAGGTACTACCTGAAAACAAATTCATCTTTCAATTATCCTAGTTACCCTTCTGCAAAAGAAACCGAATAGCGTGCCGAATCCCAGGTAGCACAATGCTCTCCGTGTGATAAACTGAGGATATATGTCTAGGATTTGAGGATATCCCCAGGATATGTGCACTTTGTACCAAGGATATCCTGAGGATGTAGAAGTGAGACTTTTTTCTTCATCCTCAGGGTAACCTTCAGTGGTCCTCTTTCAATATCCTGAGGATGTACATGGGTCAATCTCAGGATCATCCTCAATATTGCCTTAGGCAATGTACTAATTCATCCAGAGGATGTCTTCTGGTTTCCATTAGGCCCCCAACTGGATATAAATATATATATACATATATATATATATATATATATATATATATATATATATATATATATATATATATATATATCAATGACACTGAATTGCAGCGGCATTCAGACAATTAGGAATTCGAGACTTCTTGCATTCAGGCAATCTGATGAGTATTAGTTTGTCCTAACAAATTTTCATTAGGTCTATCGATTACTGAATCTCTTTCAGGATCACTATGAGATTCATTTGAAAGGGAACAATCTGAATCAATATGAGATGATAATGAATCTGTATCGGTTTGTCTCAAAGATATGGTGTCTTCATTATCATTCCCACAATTTTGATTGAGAGCGAGTATGCTATCCATATCATTCTGTGCGTACCGAAAGTAAGATGCTCTGCTTTTCTTTCTTTTTGCTCTCGACATTTTTATAATTCGTACTCACATTCAACGATATATAACAAATGAAGGACAGTAAACGTTTAATAATTCAAGCAGTAACAATCACCGACCTGTATTCTTCACTCTAAGTAGTTATATTATAAAAACAATACACAACAATAACCGCAGACTACAACTGAGACGTCTTAAAACTTGAAACACCAAAACACATGAATCACTCACCTATCACTGAACCTTACCTAACCTAACCACGAAAAACGAAATGTTTTCTGTGACCACGGCACACCATCGCACGCAGGAGGATAACGCACCTGGTGGTATAATACTGTTTCCTGATTGGCTGCTGAATAAGAACTTGTCATTCAGAGCCAATTAGAAGAGAGTATGCTGTATTCTCAAAGCTGACGTCTCTACAAATGAACATATAGCAAGAAATAGAGGAAAGTTGATAAAGAACTTAATTATTGAACAATAAAATTGAATGTACAAAAAATTATTCTTCAAAAGTAATCAGCAGATCATATCTGAAAGACAATAAGATTAATCAGTCTTATTCAGATGTACATATTTGATATCGCTCGTTGAAATAAACACGACTGTCCCACTTCAGGTAATTACATTTTCTAAAAATTAATAGAATTTTTTCAATAACCAATATCTTCGTCTTAATAAGGTCGGTGTGGAGTTTTATTAATTTTGGAAAGTAAAATTTTTCAATACTCGAATTTCCATCTGCATTTTTTTTCGGCGAACAAAATGTTTATCCCACCATTGGCCCAGAGCAACGGCCGTGGGATATATTTGAACGTTACCTCAGGGATGTGGAAAACTGGATCTCACTGGGATAATATGTAACCATATAGTATATACTCAGGATATACAAAAAGTTATCCCTGGGATATTTACATTTGGCTCAACCTGGGTTATGATGACGACTAAGGGAAATCCTGAGGATAACGTACGGATATTGTAGGAGGATTATTCCATTATTGGATATCCAACATCATTCCTGAGGATATAGTGTGCTGTGTGGGATGAGATAGCCCCCTTCCACTAATCATAGTATTACTATATCAAGCTATTTCTATACTTTGGAAGGCATTGAGACGCCTCTTATCATGTATATCAGAATATATCCTATCAGTCTCGAATTGCTCTCACGAATCCCATGATTTTCATCCAGAGCATCTTGGGCATCCTATTCAGTAAAAATGGGAACACTTTCTGGTACATCCCGAATTGCTCTCACTGCTGTACAAAACACAAGATAACATTTCCATTTCTTGTTCATATATTAACAGCTTCTTTGAAAAAGAATAGGTATAAAAATGAGAAGGGCGCGAAAATGTATGTAGCTGACATAACCTTATTAGGAAATGCACATTCAGGATAGCTCTCACTGAATATTTGTCTTTTCGAAAACGCAAGAGTCTTTGAAAGGTTTGTGTGATTCCAAATGACTTAAGTATATTTAAGCATTCGACTTCAAATATTTTGAAAGAAGTGAATATTCAATACGAAACCTGTTGAAATTGCGACAAATTCTTGGTAATCCAAAAAATCAGTTGCAAAAACTGATCAATACGGATTAAATGAAATCAGTTGCAGCCTCCTACAAAAATAACATTGGCAGAAGTGGCTTCAAGATCATATTCCTGACATCCAACGAGAAGAACGGAAAAATCTACTGTTTCCAAGTGGGCGAGATGCAAAGTGGCCTGTATTAAATTTGCACTCCCAGAAACGAGGGATCGTGCCCTTATCTTGGTTACATCTGCTGCTCTTGCAGACTACTAGTTCTTCTTTCCAGAATGTGAACACTTATTCGCTTTATCTCGGAAATGTCGAAATCCACTCACAGTACAGCTGTATCCTAAGTTTGATTCGAAATTTCATTTGAACACGGTCCACAGCACGAATGAAAGAGAGAAAACTGCGGTACATAGCGAAACATCAAAGTTTCATCTCACGAACATAAAACAAAGATAAAGTGTTCAAGGTACTCGGTACTGCCTTTCGAGAGGGGTTTTCTGAACTGCTTTTTCGCGAGAGAGAACACGCTGTCTGTCTGTCTCATAGACAACTGGGTTTTAGCAAGGGTATTAAAATCCTTGTTTCTGTTTCGATATGCGAGGTATTCGAAGTTTTATGGTGATAATGATAAATGATATAGAATAAAATAATTCGACCATTATTTTCATCAGCCCTGAACACCAAGCAGAATCTGATGGAGACTAGAGGATGAGTGAAAGCATTTTGAGACCGATCGAAGATGAATATATCAACATTGATGGATTATGGTAGAATTATAAATAGTGACGAAGGACCCCATTCCTCCCAATATGCAGTCTAACATCAATAAGTCAATAAGAATAATGAGAAATCGCATTTCTAGAATGAAAAAGAAATTCCAGGAAATATGTTGAGCTTCTCTACTGCAAAAATCTCAATTTTGTCGACGTGAATAATGTTATCCTCATTTCTAACATGGTGACAAAAACGCGCGACGAGTGCGATATCAATTTGGTGTTAGGATAATTGATCTACGTTGAACGTTTTATGAAGAAATAACTGATTTATTTTGTTATTTCCACCGGGGAATTTCAATGCTTCATCGAAGATATTTGCGGCATTTTGATACGATTTGGAAACGGAGGAGAAAAATGGATAACTCATCTCAAGTTTGACTTGTATGATGGTGTAATCCAAAATATCTACATCTCTTGTACATTTATCAAACACCAATTGGGTATCCACCAGAGAAGTATCATTTTTCAAAATTATCTGACCACCAAGTGAGACAGGGGTACTGAGTTTGTCGATGATATTCAACAGAGCAATGTCAGATGAGCGATTTTCAAAAATGTTTGGTTCTTGGTAGTATTCATTTCCACCAGGTAATTCATTGGAACAATCATTCTTGACTCCCACGCTAGTCCAAATTCATGCCATCATACCCTTCTTCATTTGATCCTGGATTCACTTTCACAAAAATATATGGAACGAACGAATGTGAACAATGAAATCTAGTCGCTATTAGCAAATCGTCGAAAATGACATCTAAAATGATATTATACACATTTTTAGAAAAATTACAAATATTAAACAACAGTATGAAGTGGAAAGGAGAACCCCGCATCTATAGGAATAAAATACGTGATTTAAGGGGTTCACATTGAAAGAACATTCTCAATAATAATCGCTGGGATTTCACCAGACCTAATGATATTCCATCAAAATATTTTTTATGTCAGGGTGGCAGGAATTTTTCTCAGGCTTTCCACTATCGACGGGGGTAACTGTTGGGGGTTATTTTTAAAAATATCCCGTGAGTCCTCCCTCATATCTGGGATTGCTGATAATGCTTTTTCGCCAACTCTAGAACTTCGATGAACGAGCAAAAGTACTTCCTTTTTGGAGACACTTTCAATGATTATTTCACGCCTCTGAATTTAGCCTGTTTTATGCTTGTATTTATACTAGTTGTTATGACAACCACCCGATTAATAAGTGGAAATCGCAAAAATCACACTGGCTTGAAGTGTAACTGTTGTTTTGTATTATCTTGGTTATGATATCAGTGGAGGATGTCGGTTGCTTATCAAATATGTCTAGAGTTTAGCTACAGATGGATATGTGCACTGATTCAAATTTAGTTTCGAACAGTTTCTGGATTTTTATATCAAATCTTGCGATTTTGAATTGAAATAACGGAAACTTTACTTGCTGCAGATTTGTTTTTTGAATCTGTAATTCGAAAAGATATCAGGAGATAATTCAAGCTGTAGAGATATTGTGAGTGAAATTAGTTTAGTATCCGGATGTGTTATTACAAAAAAGCCTCATCTAGAGTATGATTTTGAAATTTATCACTCCCTTAATTTTTGACCTTGTAGATATGTTTTCAACGTATGATATCATGCAGCAGTTATTCGTTGGTGGCAAAGAAGCAAGATTTGATTTATTTTTGTGGTCAATTATAGAATTGATTGTATTTATTGACTAATGTATTGATTTACAAACTGTCACATTGAATACTAAATATAAAATTTGTATTTGTTTGTTCTTACTTCAACTTGTACTGCTAACGATATTTTTCTTTTTTTTATCGCAATTTTATATTGTATGAGTTTGTCACAGTTTGTGATGTTTTGTGATATTTCTATCTGTTATACGTACCTCTTATACATTGTAAAGTATTTAGTTTGTAAGTTTTATTTTTCACACTGCTACATGTAATTAGATTATGCCTGTTTGTAACCAGTATAAATGAATAAATAAATAAAAATAAACTTTGTCAGGAATTCTGTTCCTCTGTTTTAGGAAGGCGATGCTGTTATGAGACGAGGCTCATGCTATCAGCAAAAAAAATATCGATGTCTTCACCAATAAGAGAAATAACACCAAAATTCGAACATGAAACAAAAACCGTTTTGACAGTCAGCAAATCAGCATCTTTATCATCCTGTTTAACTTCAATACCAGCTTATGAAGATTAAGGGACGACTCACCCAATAAAATTTCATTAGAAACAGAAGCATATGCATAGTGAGAAAAGTCTAGCAGAAAACATGAATTCATAACCAATTTAATAAGCATATAAACAATTAAACAAAATATTCAATTCAATTCAATTTATTCTTCCAAAGGTACACATATGTAAAGGATACGTCATTACACAGGAATAAGTTATATATACCAGATGACCAAAATTCTGCACTTATAAGAAGTATGAGTGGAGTCTTTGATGTTAAAAGTAAAATATATGTCAACACGAACACAAAACTGAAAATAATTCACATGCATTTTGCCAAGAGGCCATCAACAGAAGAAGGGTGATATCGAATAGTTGTGGAAACACATCTCGTTTGCAAATCGGTAATAGGACAATGAGACGCTGTGAAAGAGCTTTTGCATTCTTACGAAATGAAGTAGCTTTTGTTTTGATGCATCTTATTCATTGTCTGAGATGTGACTCTAACATTTTTGTTGTCTCGTGATGGATCCTGTCGTAAAGGTGAGACCCGAGATAATCATAAATATTAACTCTCATAGTATTGTTGATCAATGTATCAATAATATTTTTGATGTTTTTGTTAAAAATATTCAGTCTTGTGAAAATATCTAAAATACTTCTCAACTGCCCGAGTCAGTCCAATAACTAGGCGGAAGCATTTATAAGGTTGTCGTTTTTTTTGAGCTGAGAAAATGGTGCATTCATCTCTATAACAGTTCACGTCATTTTAGGCAGGTGATGAATTTTTTCAGATACCTCACAACAAACCCCGAAATGTATGTAATGTTGTTAAATCCAAGACAGATAAGGGATAGTTTAAGTTCTGATCGAAAGCCAAGTAGAGACTAGTTTCAAAATAATTATATATGTCTGTATCTCGAAAGTCTTGGCCATCATCATCGTGTGTGATCCCATGACTTCCACATGATGAAACTGGAATATTATCTATATTCATGGAGTTACTTGTTTGCGGTGCAAAAATATCAGAAGCCGTTTATAGGCATTCTCAAACTATCTTGCACTTGGATTATTGTTGACTCCACCTATGCGCTATGTGCTCCGAAAAATGTTACGAATGATCTTTGAAAAACTTGAAGATTGATTAACATTGATGAGTTGTTGCTTAAATGTACCTTTCTTCAGGCCTTTCCATGATCAACTGATCCTCAACGAGATTGGAGACAATATACCCATTGAAATTTTAGAACTATTGATATTGAATCAGTTATTTCTGTAGTAGAAATGCATATGTATATGTATAAACACCGAGCTTAGACTGTGACCGAGCATTGGGACTACAAATAAATGTAAATAATGCCGTTTAGCAGTTCTAGGTCATTGGTACTACCAAGTTATTGATAATAGTATTCGAGATATGATTATTTTTGTGGAGAGAAGATAGTGCCGAGTAGTGATTTATGCTATGGGCCCCAGAAGTAATTCTCTCTGAGCGAGACAAAGATGTTCGAATTTGAGAATGCAATATTTATCTGAAGAATGAAATCTTGTTGTACTCGTTCGGACTTCTATTGTTTATATAATCAATTCTATTGGAACCTGTTCCGAAGAAAAATTATATGATAGGTTGGAATGGATTATCTGGTGAAAGGATAAAAATTGAAGGTTCGATTGATCAAAGAATAATATTGTGGCAGCATCAACAAATGTTGATGGAATCGACCAGTCACCACACCGACCAAGTTCAGGCTAAAGAAAGAGCATATCGAGTGCGCCCCACATCCGACATCCAATACCATCAAACTTCCGCAGATAAAGGAAACGCTAAAGTAGTGATGAACACCGACCAGTATAAGACGAAAATCGGTATCCAGGGACTTCACTCCATCAATGGAGAGGAAGGTATACCTAACATTGAAGAAGTATCAAGTATTCGTCTCAGACAAGAAGAGATTCTCACCAGTTCCTCATCACAGCAAGCCTCCTCACCTCTACGGGATTGAAGTAGGATCATGGATGATCGTCGTACTGTGAATTGAAAGAATCGTCAGGATCATGATTCTCAAGCTTACCCAGCTACATTCACACAATAAGTTGGTAGACAGATATTCGCCGAAAAATTGCTTTTCTGGTAAATGTCACCGAGACATTCATTTGATGGCCATCCGCGCATAATGTTAAACAGGAAAATCTTCAGCATACGCAGTACAAATAAAATCAAAATAATTAATCGAATGATCAACTTTGGGCCGGTACCACCTCTATTGACCTTCTCTAGCGGCCGTTTCCAGCTGCATGGGGACCAGCTTCGAAATCATTGTTCAATTCATTTTTTGATGTTTTCTTGCTGCCCTTCAAGCATACTCACTGGAAAAACTTACAAAGTTTGGAAATATGTTATATGCATTACCATTATTTTTCAAGTACACTCTCAATTACAAAATGAAGCTTTCATAATGGGATTCAGAAATTGATTTTTCTGTTAACCAGCTGACTTCTCCCTACTAACGATGAGTCACCAATGTCCAAACTTCTGCGAGATGAGCAATAACCAGGTCTTACTTCCATCTTGTGATCTCTAGCACAAAAAAGTGAGAGGTCTGTTTGAATATCATAGCCGTGATAGATGTTGCTGGGCCTTAGATACGTGAGGGAAATCACCAAATCTGAGATCGATTACCAACAGTTTGAAATATGTAGTTTGAAAGATCAGACGAATAAGAAGTTTCATATTAGCAACCGACTTAGACTCCTAAAATCGCTACCACGTTAACTTTCCATCCTGTACACCATCTGTTCGGTGAACTAGCAATCTTGTGATGTGAACTGAACCAGCTCCTTCATAGGTTTATTCAATCACGGGCAGAATTTGGTTATTCACGTGCGAAATAATAGTATGCAGCAGTCACACTTGAAACCAGGCATTATGTTATGCATCAGATGTGATGGAAATGGATTATTATTATGAATCATTGTTTAATTCCTACACTACGTGACACGTGGCAATAGTATCATTGAAGAGGAGATATTGAGTACGATGATTTGAATCCAGGGAAAAACAAAGATTCAGTATCACAAAAAAAAACATAATTTCCCGAAGAAGGGGTTCTGAACAGACAGGATATTTTAACGATAATGGTGACACATTTGCACGTCTCAGCAACAATTTCGTATCCGTTTCCACACGCCTCCTGCAATAGATCATTGGTTATGTACCTGCAAATCAAACCTCGTCCCGAATAATTATGGAAATATTGTAACTCTAGTAAAACAGTTAGCAGAAAATTTCTAGGGTGCTTTATTAAATGACAAACTCGACTATCTCTACTTCCACTTTTTTTAGGCACCCACCCACTTTTCCAAATAGCAACACATCATTTGAAAAATCTGGAAAAATAATTTTTTCTCAAGATAAATCATTCAGATAAGCTCAGACATTGTCGTGAAATGTTCATTTTTTATTTTCCCGATAGACAACTTCACATGCGCCCGCCATCTATTCCTCCAGCCAATTCTTCATTATCCTTATATATTATATACAACATATGTATTAATTTATATACAGTGCGGCCGTGAAAAGTCCCCCTTTTTAATACTCGAATGGGACAAGATATCAAGGTCGGACGAATACGTTAAATAGTACAATTTTTAGTACACTTCTTTGTTCAAATGGTGAGGGGTGTCTTGTTGGCAGGTTTCAATTCTCGATCTCACACTGGTTAACCTCTGAAAATTTTTCTACAAAGTAGTCAAATTTATCTACTTTGACAATGGTGGACCTCAGCACAAGATTCCACTTCTGTAAGGCAAGATTAAACGTGAGCGTATTTATCAAGGGGGTTTATCGGAATGAATTAAAGCGTTTTTGAATAGAATTCCTAATGAAATTATCCATTTTGAAAGATCATTTGAAATGATATTAAATTGGTGATTATTGCAGAACGGCTATTCTACTAGTGAGGAGGAACCACGAAATAGGTAATAGGGAAGGAAGCTCTCCACATTCTCAATAACGTTGCATTCAGTCATCCCACCTTGAAAATCTGAAATGAGTGGAAACTACCTATCCAGAAGATGGACCAACTTCGACTAGAAAATTAGGATTTGGTTCATTATAACCGACCATAATTCGCGATGTTGTCAGTCATCACCCTAGGACGAATGGTAATACCAGGCTGGTATTACCAACCAGCAATCGAGTACACTCAACTTGAAACTCAGTTTCGACATTGTGATATATTTTTTCATTTCATATTTTACTGGATTCCATTATTATACGTTTAATGTATTCACTTCTAATCATTTGTAATTCTTGAATTTTATTCTTTGAACAGAGTCCATTCCAATTTTCTTCTTTGAATTACAGGGCCTTATTTGATTCAGTTGTTTGAGCTATTACATGACAATGTTTTCTTATTGCTTTCTATTAATTTCTACCCATTTATTTTCAAAGTTTGACAGAAATATATTCGATTTTTCTACTGAATAATTAATATCGATTATTCCTAATTCAGTTTCAGTTTGAATTTTCCTTATATTCTGTAACAGGTTTCGATATACTCTACTGGAAAAATCTTCAGGAGAAAACTGATACTGGTGAAACTATTAATGATCAACTATCAATGAAGTATTGACACTTTTGACATAGTTTTGAACCGTAAATCTCCAAGTAAGCAATTATTTTCATTTTTAGGGTTTTTTCAGTTTTCGTCAATTTTACTTGTTTGAGATAACTGTTATAATTTCAATTAAAGCCCGAAATTTCAAAATACCATCTCAGCAATACTTCATCCATGACTCCAGTTGAATTGATTGAGAAATCTGTACCACACCAAGGCCCTCTCCGTCATTCATTAGACGTACCATTGACTTGAATATTACCTTAATAGTAGTTATTGGACTAACAATAGCACTGGTACCTGTTGTATATAATTCAATGCCCATCGTGGTATTTATTAGTCAGGGAAGTAGTTGTTTCCTGACAGGTTTGAGTCCAACAAACTGCTGTGAAGGTAAGTTGAGACTGACTCGAAACGAATTATTCTGATATGATTTTCTTTTCATCTTCTATTATTCCTTGTTCACATGGCAAAATAACTTCTCTCCAATTCTGAAAATGAAAATATATTCAACTCTCAAAGTATCAATATTCAGTAACATTCAATTATGTGAAATAAAAATCTACGAGATCACGCATCAAGCTCCTCCATAAGTATCTTAGTTTTTGTAAAATTTGGCTGAAGTCATTTGAAAATACCCAATAATTCATCAAAGCACATGGCGGGAGATTCTGTTAGTCCACATATTCCCTAATATTACTCTTCCCATCCCAGAAGGCTAAAGATATCGCTCTCGCAGGATAACATATGCTGACCATCACCATAATACTAGATATGAATACAAAATCCGACATTCATCTATTCTGCGCTGTCCACCACTGTTAAGTCCATATCATATAGGGACTGATAGTGTTTCGAGTATAATATGATAAATTGTTCTATAAGCTGGCCGTGCAATTAATTTGCCCCTGTCACGTTCTGATCAGAGTTAGGTGAGCATATCCACAAAATGTCTGCCTATGGTCTGACCGGTGTATAAATGACGTTATGTCGACAAATATTTCATCAATGACAGTTTTCATTCAGTTAAATCACAATCATCTCAATAACTATTTCTCATGTAAACTATAACATCTGTTATCCTAATGGAAATCAGTCTTTCAGAAAATTAAGCCGTGTGCGAGAAGTTTTGGTGGTCGACGTTCTGACTGCCAAGCTGAAGTCATTTTCGAGATCTAATAGACAATAAATCTCTGATTCGACAAACAAAACTTCAAATTTGCTTTCGACTGTCTGTGTCGCTTTCGAGTTACTGACGAATATTGTACTTTGGATGGTCGAATCGTAAACGGGTTTGGATGATCGAAATCTATTGACAGAAGTCTTTATTTTGTGGTGGATATATATTTTCTTCGTAGTTTATGTTTCTAACCTACCACAATCTGAAAAAATAAGTATAAATATTGGAATCTGGAATCTATATAACTGTTGAAGGACAGACTTCTATCTACTCTGACATGTTATTGCGTCACTTGAAAAACGGTTCTTTTGGATAGAACAAGTCCAATTAGTAAATCAATTACAGTGAAGGTTTTCAAGGATGGTTGAGTATGCGAAGTTGTTAATCTGGGAGTTTATCTGTTGGTTTGTCGGTATTGAGTTTCGACGTTTCGCAATGGGGCTCGGTTGGCATTTTTGAGAATGTTATTGCTCCTACTCGGTTCTAGCAATTGTTGCTAGAAAGAAGGTTAAAACAACAAAACTATTTACTGTGTTAGTGAGAATGGTTGCTATATAATTCATCCATCACATTTAGGGTCAGTTTTTCAATGCAAGATATCTGTCAGAAAATAACCATCATTTTTTTTCCCTGTCACTGCCAAATATTATCCACGTGCACCTCCTCTCTCCTTCCATATGTCTGACAGATAACTCATTTATCCTTGTATTGAAAAACCGGCCCTTATAGCAACCATTGTCACAGTACACACAGTAAGTAGAAAGTAGTTTTGTTGTTTCAGCCTCTTCTCCATATTTTCAACAAAGTGTGTAATATTTGTAGCTTTCCTGAAGATGACAGTATTCCCTGTCTGAAATATTCTAAATACAGAATGTGTGTGTGTGTGTGTGTTGAAATTTTATACATTTAGCAGTGACAGTGCCCTTATATAAGTAATTATGAAAAATGTACTATCGAAATCTATTTTCAATACTCACACTGTATACATTAAGAAATTTAGGCGCCAGTTTCGAACACCTGAACACTATGTCAATTTTTCTTGGTACACATAAAGTTCTCTGAGCCTTACTGATTTGAACTGTGAACATATGAATGAGACAGTAATATTTGACTGGTTCACTTTTCACATTTTCGAGGTGTTGTCTTGGGTATAGTTAAAGGCTCAGTCGCAGTGGTTGGAATATGCACACCTGTATTTGTTGGAGCATATCACTTTCCAGAATGTGAGTTATGATCGAAAATCAAATGGTATGCTTATTTATTGGCAGTTCATATACTACGTATTATTCATGGTTTTTCATTGAAACATGTAATTGGAAATGATCTAATTTCTTGGCGAATAATTTATGCAATAATATTGTGCTAGTTTGACTGTCAGAAAGCAGAAAGATATAAAATGTTTGTTTGTTGAAGTACGCATTCAACTGAAGAAAAGAAAGAAATCATTTGATTTTTTATCGAAAATTTTCATTTATTCATGTCAATGGACAGTCACAATATTGATTTGTGAAATCAATTTCCTTTTGGAACAACCATGAACTAGTATATCAGTTTATTAGTCATGAAAATACATTGATATTATTACAATCACAAAGTCAATGTCCGATACGAATGCTTTCATTCTTAGAAAGAATGCAATACAATTTCATAATGGAAGAATCTTAGGAAAAGTATGAGATTCAAAGATTCTTTTTTTCTGAAATTCGAAATTTATAACATGGGATTCAATTTTTTATAGTGTATTGTCGAAACGTTAGGGATGTGACTCCACTTCGATAAAACACCAGTATAAATTGAAGTGTCACTTGAACAGATTTATCTCGCTCTCCAAAAATCTGAAGCTCCATTCAGATTGTGTGTATAATTGACATGCTTTCAGTGTGCCGCTAAAAAACTTTGCAAATTAACAAATTGATATGTCTGAATAAACTCTTGTGTGATTGTGACTGATCGAAGATTGGAAATCGGAATTCAATGAAGATATGCAAAATACCGAATGAACCGAGAAATTAAAATGATTTCAAATACACTTTATGAAATACTCGCTACCGTATACAATGTAATTTTTTTCCAATGGGGTTCCGTTTTCTTCCATATTCCTCATAATCGGTTGTTATGGTTGTGCTCGAATCCCTATTCTGAAATCCATCAGAGAATGATTTTATTTAACCGTCATATTTCTTTTTCGACTCCCACTGGCGTCCGCCATTGATGAACGAAACGTGTATTGTGAGTGAGCCATACACTCGCAATTTTTTTCTCATGCGCACTTATGTAATATAATTGTATAAAGACGCGAAATATTTTTCAGATAGTGAATTTCACTGACTCTACCATCTTCATTGAAATTAATAATGAAATGAGTCAGATACATTCTCTATACTGTTTCATATTCGAATTTGGTGAGAAAAAATTTTCAATGCGGCATTTCATTCATGATTCCTTAATATTCTTTTTCAATATTTTTCCTACTCTGCCATGTTTCAAAACATGTGTACTATACGTTCCACTTTTAATTCAATACACACATTTATTTTACAATTTTTGTATAGTATAATTTGAAAGCTGATATTTCATATGAAATGAAAACTTAAATTTGAAGAAAAAGAGTATATTTTCATCGTTAATTCTAACTCCTATAATTGTTTGTAAATTTTCGAAACTTATATCCAACTATTGAAATATCTTTCATATAATTGATTCATGATTTTCCACCTTTTTAATTACCCGAAAATCATTCGACAGAAAAAAGTACTCATGTATATAAAATGTTTATTTATTTTTGGTTCTTAATCTACCACAATCTGGAAAAAAGAATTATTACCGGAATCTATACAAGAAGTGTATAAGGTCAGAAGTTGTTGCGGCAATTGAAAAAACAGTTCCTTCTGAATGGAACACCTTCTATTAGTTTTTCCAATATACGTATATCAGAGGTTAGCATATTCGCCTTTCAAGCAGAAGACCTAGATTCGATTCCCCACCAGGCCACCCTGCTGGGTAATCGCACGTTGAAAGGTAAGGCCTCGTTGATCCATTGCTCGTGCAAGTTTCGACTTCTGAGGGTTAACGTTCGTCAGCTGGTTAACGGAAACGAAGGATTTTAGAACATTTAGAACATTTTTTATCATAATTCATATTTTTTCAGATTGTGGTTGGTTGAGAACTCAAAAAAACTACAGAGGAAGAATCCATCCACCACAAATAATGACATTCAAACAGTACGTTTGCTCAATCATCCATTTGTTTTGATTTCGAAGTCTGACAAAACCGTTGAGTTTGCCCATTTGTCGCTAGATAACCAGGTGCTATAGTACTGTATAAAATTCCATTGCGTAAACAAAACCCCTTCAAACTCCTCAGAGACCTGAATATACAGGCATTACCACTGACTTAAATTTTTGCTAATTCAAACCTGTTGAATATTTCGCGGAAAATATTGTACCTGCTTAGTAGGATATTGTTTGGACAACAATATTTCTGGCCATTTGGAGCTAACATCCACAACAATGAAAAAATAGTGGTTGAGGAATGGACCAGCAAGTCCGTCCATATGCACGCGTTGGCAACTTTTAGTAGCTGGTTCCCATGAATGAACAGGTGCTTTTTCAGGTTTTTTGTCGGCATCACAACATGATTGACAGCTTTTGACAAGATTTCAGTACTAACAGTAATTTCTTGCTGAATATTTTATTTTTACCATTCCAATATAAGTGGAATGTAATCCTCTGAGTAGTACAGGTTGAAGCTTTTTCGGGATAACAATTCTCTAACCTCTCAATAAAATTCCTTCCTGCAGATTTAGTTCTGGATCTCGAATATTTCCATCACAAATTGATTCTTTCGAAGTCGAAAGTTATTTATCTTAAACGGTTTCCTTTTGCATGTCTTGAGCCGTAATGTCATCAGTAATCATTTGGATAACGATTTGAATGTTCAGTTGATTATATCATTCTCATTTTCAGAAATTTGTAATGGATTTCTTGGAAAATAATTTACATTTGAATGATCTGATGCTTTGCAGAATTCAATATAATAATCGAGACCTGATAAAAATTGTGTCAATGCTGGAAACTGTTTCGTTGGATTGAAAATGGTTGCGCGTGGTTTATTATCGACAATCAGAGTGAATTTTCTTCCATTAATATAGTGAAAAATTGTCCTGGGTGCCTAACAGATTGCAGTGACTTCTTTATCGAATTGACTATAATTCATTTCCGCTTTTGTGAAGGATCTGAATATATAAAGGATTGGTCTCTCGGTATTTTCGGGTGAAAGATGCAATAAAACTCCTCTCACACATAGAGACTGGCATCAGTTGCAATAATAAATGAAAGTTTTGGTATGAACGGAACAAGAACTTGGTTACTGGCTACTTTTCCTTCACTTTTCTGAATGCTGCTTCACATTTTGTGGTCCACGTAAACTTGACATCATTCCGAAGAAGTCGATTCAGAAGATGAAGAAATTGAGAGATATTGGAAATGGAAATTTATATTCCTCGAATTGTTCATTTCCGTTAATCAGCTGACGAACGTCAACCCTCAGAAGTCGAAACTTGTGCGAGTAATGAATTAAGAATATCATCAAAGTATCGACTACTTCGGAAAATTTATAGGCGGCAGACTTGATTCCAAAAAATAATCGTTTCACTGAATATGTTCTGTATGTAGAAAAAGCTTGTAAACTTGCACTCTCCTCGCTGACATTCAGATACAGATATGCTTCGTAAATATTAAGCGTGCAAAAGTATTTTCTATTTTTCATCTGATGAGAAATATCTTGTATCTGAATCGGATATCGATTATTCTGTAATTGATGATGGTAAATTTACTGTCAGCATAAAGTCTTACCCTTCCACCCCATTTCGAAATAGTTACAGAGGCTCTTCTTAAAGTGACAATTTATTTTTTTGCCGAAGCGGGACATCTGCTGATTTATATGATAAAAAAGTTTTTATGTTCTACAAGTTTTCTAATAAAATAAAATGAGTTTTTTTATGTGACGAAAGAAGTGCCTAGTGTTTCACAAGTTTTTAGTAGAGAAGATAAAATAATCAAAATAGTTGAGTATTCTGAGTCGTATTTTTGAATTTGTCGGCTAAACGAATTTATCTCGGAATATCGGGTCTTGTCCATATTTTGTTCATTTTATGGAAAAAAATGGAAATAGAATTTCCTATAGTAGGACATTTTTCCCCCTTGAACGTGATTATTGTTGGCTAGAGAGCAAATAAAAAAATGTGTACCATCAGAAAATGAAATAACTTTCGTCAATATAAAATTCATGTAATGTTCAGGGAGCATCGTCGATAGCGATGAAATATGTGAAAGTCGTGTAATGTAAAAACTGGGGATTTCCAATGATAGTTTTGAGATGATTTCCAGAGATGAGATGAATTTGTATAATGGTGATTAGCAGAAATTGAAATTGATTGCAAATGAAAATTTCAAACAATTGACGTCATATAATCGATGTATTTACAACACTGGTTTCCAATGATAGTTTCAAATCATTTTTCATTAAAAACAGTTGAGTTGATTGATCAATATTACGAGGAAAATCAAGGAATAACGAAAAAATGATGGCATATAATCTCTGTATTCACACCATTTGTTTCCAATGACAGTTTGAAAAAGTTGATATGATTTGTCAAGAAAAAATGAAAAGTGATGACATAATCTATGTTTCCACAATATTGGTTTCCGTAGAGGGAAAGGTGCAAGTATCGAAAGTGTTAATCTTATCTACCACACGTGTTGATATCAGGCTCAGACTTTTGGAAGCGAATGGGAATTGTACCCAATCTCAGAAACGAACGGTGGCATTTTGCTAGGGAGTCCCGAGAGGTCATGACTATCGGTGTAAACTCACACTTGAGTCCGGAGGAAGGTATCGCCGTAAAACAGTTCGTTGAGAATTTATTGACCTCATTGCCAGATGGTTTGGGCTGCACTACACTGGTTGAGCATTCAATCAGAACATCTTTTGAACCTATTAAACAACGGTTCTATCCAACTTTCCCTGCTCTCCGGAAGAATTGAAAGAAATAATCCAACGTGGCATAGTCGAACCTTCTGCATCTCCGTGGGCATCACCCATTGTGATGGTCACGAAGGAGGATGACTCCTACCGCTTTCGCGTTGATTATCGCGAAGTGAATAAAGTGACAGTGAGAAATGCTTACTCTTTACCATTAGTAATCCACACACTGGACAGGTTGCGGGATTCAAAATACCTCAGTTCATTGTATATAAAAAGTGCTCATTGGCAAGTACCGATGGAGGAATCAAGAAGTAAGCCTATCACAGCATTCACGGTGCCTGGCAGGGGCTTGTTATAGTTTTGCCAAATGATATTTGGGCTTCATAACGCGCTTGCTACCTGGCAGAGGCTGATTGACCAGGTTCTGGGATGGAGCCTTACTGTTTTGTCTATTTAGACCAGCCATACTTAACCTTTTTTTTAATGGGGCCACAAACACATTGTGGTCTCGATGTGCAGGCTGCAAAAAATATTTAGGTGGTCACAATAAAGCCAGCTATACAATACACGAACTCGATAACAATAATTGTATATATTGTTAAAATATCATCAGTATGATTGAACAAATTAATTAAAATCGAAATATAAACAAACCCATTATTATGTAATATGGTGTATAAATACTGGTAAAGGTTGAAAATCTGAATGGTAATATTATGAATATACATTCGAGAAACTGGAAGACATTGTAAGACTATGCACACAATAAACAGAAAGGAGGCTATGATGAAGTTCTTGTGACCTTTATAATATAATCGATATGCCTTCCAAAAAAATGTTATTTTAATAACTTTCATACCAAACGTAACTTCACATATTCATATCAGTTCAAACTTCAGAATAACTTTTCTGCTCTATAACTCCGACGGGCGCGAAATTTTAAAACTTCGACTGTTACTCCAGGTAAGCCAATCTCAAAAGTCGGCGGGTCGCATGCGGCCCGTGGGCTGCAGGTTGAGTATGGCTGATTTAGACGATATCGTGATCTCGACATCATTCGAAAAACACCCCGAAAGTTTCAAAGCGCCTGTCAGTTAGCGAGGTAAAATTCAAATTCTGTCTGCCCGAACTCGAAAACCTTGGTTATGTTGTCAATAGTAGTGGATTGAATGTTGACCAGGAGAAAGTAGCTGCCATTCTTAATATTCCTGTGCCAACGGAAGTTGCTGAGGTTCGGCGCATACTTGGTATGAGGATTTGGTTTAGGCGGTTCATACCCAACTTCGACACTATGGTAGCACCAATCACTAATCTTCTTCGAAAATACACCAAGTTTGAGTGGACAGAAGAGTGCAACTTTGCTTTCGATCGAGTCAAGGAGAGTGTTGTCTCCGCTCCAGATATGAGTTGTCCTGATTTCAATCGTCCGTTTTGTATGCAAACCGACGTTAGTGATTATGGCCTGGGAGCAGTACTTAGCCAATCATTCGATGAAGGCGAGAAGGTGGTTAGTTTTATAAGTCGTTCTCTGAGCAAGGGTGAACGCAAGTATACAACAACCGAAAACCCTACACAGAAGCTACATATTTCGTCGTGTACCGCAAATATTCATGGGTATACTTAAGAATGGCTTCAAATATTCCAAATGAACCATTTGTTTAGGCCAGCCTCGATTCACCTACACTGTAGGTTGACGGATTATCACTTATCAGAAAACAACTACTCCTCTGGCTAATACTACGAAGGGCGTTGGATTACATCCAACCGGTGTTATCGCGGGATTCTTCACAGGAGGTATTTCCTCATATGTTCTTGGCGATACACCTGCTAGAATTAATTTTCAATTATTGGGATGGGACACACTTGCAGACCGGTTTTGGGCTATTTGGCCTCTCGTCGACATTGCCATCATCAACATGAATCGAAAATTGATTCTGGCAGTTGTATCGCATAACCTGAAAGATCCCTCAGAAAGGTTGGCACTGTGGAGTGTTCGCCCCCAACAGTATGACTTTGAGGTCGTGCATCGAAGAGGCAAGGACAATATAGTGACGGATGCCTTGTAAAGATCCGTACCTGCCGTTAACGAGCTCTCTTCCGCCCCAATCGACTTTAGAGATCATGATGACGAATGGTATAAACGTACGATTCAGAATCCGATCGATCAACCTTCGGATTTCCTGCTGTGTGGCGTTCAGAATATCACACTTTCCAAGAAGACAAAGAATGCTCACCCAGGGCTCGAGGATCCTATCTTCGACTGGAAAATTCTTGTTCCAATACCAAAAAGGCTGGAAATCATCCGTAGTCATCATGAGCATATAACGTCTGGACACGCTGGGGTATTCAAAATATTCCATAGGATTTCTAGGAAGTTCTGCTGGACGAAGATGAAGGCGGATATTGCTAGTGTTATTCATTCTTGTGAGACAAGTATTTCTAATAAACAAAACGATAACCCAACTTATTGTCGGTAGATGTAGTAGGCCCACTTCCTCGCAGCTTCAGTGTTTATGAGTTCATTCTTAGTGTTCAGGAATACGAAATTGTGTCAGTTTTTCCCTATGCGTAGATCTACAGCGAAGACGATTACTGGACTTCTTGAGGATAATGTTTTTTTTATTATTTGGAGTACCAAGAACTCTCATTACCGATAATGGGAAACAATTCGTGAGTAGAGAATCAAACAAACTTTCAGAATCATATGGAGTAAAACCTTCAGGACAGCGAATTATCATCCTCGAGCGGATCCCTGCGAAGCGCATCACGAAACGTGAATGAAACTCATCGGTCCTGGTCTTCCGTTTTTAGAGAAGGTTGCGTGCGCAATGCGAACTGCACCAAGTGAGACAACTAGAATGAGCCTATCCTTTGTGAATTCTGGCAGTGAAAGTATTTTTTATGGTTGAGGCCGTATTTCTCCGCTAGTGGAAAAGTATTACCTTGGAAATAAACCATAGCTTGTCGAGCTCAAAAGGCGTCCTGAAATTTTAGCTGAAATATTCGATGAAGTGAATCAAGAAGTCTCATGAGAGGAGATCAAAGATATATAACTTTTTCTCGGCTAAACTAGCTCCTCGATTTGTTGAACCATATATGGTGTACAATAAGATTTTTCCATGGACTTACATACTGAGAGATGGCAGTAACAATGATGTCAGAACGTGGTATGCCAAGGATTTGAAACCTGACGTTTCAGTGACTGTCAGTACCTAGTAGTAAATGTGGGTAAGTGTACGATTGAGTATAAATTTCTACTTTTTTTTTTGATAAGGGAAGTGAAACAAGTAAGAGTTGCTCCAATGTCTTGCCACAAATATCTTCATTTATTGAAGAGAATTATACTGTGGAACCCATTATTGTTTACAAGACGATCAGTTCTTTATTCAGGAAGAGAAAATCACAATAATAATATCACATGTGGTTGGCTCGCCCTGTATGAAAGCAAGCCCAGCGTGTAATAAATTCGAAGTCCCCCATACAATGATTTATCAAAGATTGTAGACTTTCACGGCCGGCAACTGACGAATTGTTAGAAGTTTCCGGGCTTCTCAGCCGTGGTCCTCAGGTTTTTGGGCCTGACGTTTCGTCCCCATCTGCGGCAGACATTTTCAAAGGTGATGCGGCAATGGTCGGAGTATTCTTCCCTAATAAATTTTTATTCCCATTAAGTATTGATAGTTTTTTCCATGAACAGTTATAATGGTGATTTTCATACTTAAATATTCAGAAGAATTATCAAGATATTTAACCGTTTCTGTTACCGTTTTTTCATGTAATTACATGCATGAAATTAAAAAAAAAACTAATGTTAGGACAAAAATGATAAACAATGATGATTAAAATATGTACTCTTTTCAATTCATATGACATACAACGTTAATAATAAAAAATAACTGTAGCATCTGATTAATTATCGTGCGCGACATTTCTCACTCTTTATCGGCGCTTGGCAAGGGGTTCGGCTCGATATTTTCGCTAGTCATTTTACACACACTATCCTGTGTGTTGAATGTAACAAAAACATTTTGTCCTAGCCCTCTATAAATGCGACGACTTCGGCGCGCACCTTTAATGTCACTTGGCACTACTTTTCCCCCAAGCAAATCGCTAGTCAATATTATTTTCGAATTTTGAATAAATATATTCAGCTACAATCCCACCAAAAACCAGCGCTCTATAAACTGAACACCTTCAATTATTTTTTCAACCCCTTTACGGCCGTATCACGCCCACCCCCATCAATAAAAAGCTGCCAGGTGCTTGAATCAATTAATAATGGTGTTGAGTCACACTGATTAGGTGGTTGTAATGGTTCTATAAATTGCTGCCCTATTTCCGTGGCTGGCTCCTCGTCTATATATTTCGATAGCAATTTTTTTGATATGTATCGAAACGCACACAGCAGAAGCAAATAATGGGAAACAATTCTTGAGTAGAGAATTAAACAAACTTTCAGAATCATATGGAGTAAAACCTTCAGGACAGCAAATTATCATCCCCAAGCGGATCCCTGCAAAGCGCACTCAGATCAAATAACCCTAGATGGGCCCAATGCTTCATAAACATCATATTCGCTGATAAAAAGACAACTGTGTTTATGTTCTACCTTTTACGCCAAGAGCCAGAGCAAAAAAAGAAGGTTCAAAATGCAATCTTCTACAGAATTGATTTTCTTGTTGGAAAATGTTTGGGGGTGTCCCCTGAATATAAATTCAATTTGGCGGGACAGGGGGGGTTGAGCTTCAGCCGCCATCTTGGAAAACACGTATTATCAAATATCTCGTGAACCGTGCATCGTACGACAAAAACAGTGGGGATCATTTTCGTACATAATAAAATTCTCTTCAACTTTTATTCGAAACTTTTTTTCGTATAGTGCATAGGTTTTTATTTATAGCGCGCCAAACCGTTCCCAGCATGGTTATTGCTAAATATATAGTGAACGGTTGATGAAACAGTATAAATGGCAGTATTTTGGCGCGCCATAAATAAAAACCTATGCTTTATACAAAAAAAAGTTTCAAATAAAAGTTGCAGAGAATTTCATCATCTACAAAAACGATCCTTACTGTTTTTATCGTACGATGCACGGTTCACGAGATATTCGATAAAACGTGTTTTCCAAGATGGCGGCTGAAGCTCAACCCCTTCCCCCCCGTCCCGCCAACTTGAATTTACATTCAGGGGACACCCCCGAACATTTTCCAACAAGAATATCAATTCTGTAGAAGATTGCAGAAAAAAAGTACCTGGTTCTTGGACTATTTATTTTGTTTTCAAACATCAACTCCTGCCGTCCCTGTTGTCAAATTTATTTTCAAAAAAGTTGTGATTTTGGTGGGTATGAATATTAAGAATCAATATTATATGCAATATTTCACATCTTGTAGTCATAGTCATCGATCTCAGAATTCTGGAAATATATATTCATTCTCAGAAAACTGGAAAATATTCCTTAGGCTGAAGATATAAATGCGTTTTTCAATTATAAAATAGCTGACTTCCTGGAAAATTTTAAGCGGTTACCATGAATTATCTCACTCCTGGCAACACCGCTTTGGCCAACGGCCATTCTTGCTGTGACGTGTTTTGTTGTTGAGTGCAGTTTAGAAATTTATTGTGTGTTTTGAACGTTTTTGAACAGTTTTCTTGGATTTTTTTCATAAACAACTATAAGTGATATTTAGTTTATATTCTTCATAGTAGTGCAGAGTTTCAGTGGACAGAATGTCAAAGTACTGCTTTGTTTGCAACACAAAGGATAGTCAACAAACATTCCACAGGTGAGTTGACAGAATGACAGAGGCGAAACCTATTCCAAAAATCGAATATTTGAGTGAAATAGTAATAAAGAGTAAAGCAAACACAGGTTCCCTACCGACGAAAAGAAGTTGAAAATATGGTGTGATGTTCTCAAATTGGATCCTTTGAGCTTGAAGAAGTATTCGTATATATGTTCTGCTCATTTTTCCACCACTCATATCATCAAGAAGCCGCATGGAAGAACATGTTTGAGACCTGATGCCATTCCTTGTGTACAAACAGTTGAAAGGTAATATTTCAAAGAGTTTGATTGACTGTTAGTGTTTTGTCATTCAATCCAATAGTTGGTTTTTGAGCATGAAAAACTAACTGATAATCAAATCAATTGTCGGCTTCTTTCTTTGAGGCAAATAAAAAATGAAAAGAGTCGGCGACAAACTTGAATTTTTTTGTACAAGTAAAATCATTTCGTGAACCTAGTAACGTTTTGTTAGCCCTTCTACGCTTTGATTTTCACTATTTTTTCGATTATTGAATGAAAAGTATCAATTAACATTTATCAATTCACAAGTGAGGAAAACTAAGCATTCATGCCTACTGAAGTAACAATTGGGGGAAAAATAGTAACATTACTCAATTATTATAAGAAGTCAAAGCCATTTTGCTCAAAAGTTTCAACTAAAAAGTATACCTACCTAATCTATTTCCATCCTTTATTTGTAAATATCCAGGTTAATCACAAAATAAGTCAAACTTTTTTGAGCAGTCACGAAATGTGTTTAGAAGATAAGGTTATCTTGTGTTATCAGGCTGACCAATTCATAGTCATCTGCATGATAGTTGTGCAATAGAACAAAGTTGATCTAATCCTACTTGTTATTTGGCTGCATAAACTACCTATAAATGAAAAAAAAATATATACTTAAAAAAAACTGAAAATTGATAAAATGAAATTGAGTTTTAGTAAATATTACATTCAGAATGATTTTACCTGTTATTGTACCTTACTAGGAAGCATTATTAGAATAAAAATTTCTTTTAAATCTAAGGCTATTAATTTTGTAACCGAACATTTGTTTTTAGTAAGTTTTCAGTATATTTGTTGTAATCTTAA